>VDFB02000013.1:265304638-265386632 GCA_007258455.2 Sequoia sempervirens | reverse complement strand
ATCCCATATATGATCTCTAAATTCATATGTAGATGGCCTAAACTCATGCATATAAATAGGTGGTAATAATTTTTACACACATAGAAATAGGATTTAGCACATCACTAAAAATCATCATTATCATCTATTTAATCAAAATTTTCTATGAAACTAAGCCTAAAAACTAAGTCAACCCTAGTCAAAGTCAAATGTGTCATATCATTAAAGTCAATTATGTCATGCTAACTAAAATGCATCATTCCATTTGGAACTTTCATCACAATACATCACTTGTGTTGTTTTGACCTGAAAAATGCATTGTGCTAGCACATTTACATCATTTCCCTAATCAGTTGCATCATTGTAAAACATGTGCATCGCATGGCCTCACATTTGCATCTCAATTCGGCGATTGCATTGTAAGACCTAACATTTGCATTGTGACATGTCGATTGTATCTCACTAGTCTATGAATTGGTCATTTCAAAGCTAAGCCTAATAGATGTTAAACATGTGTAGGACAACTTAGAGCGGGGATTCAATTAGTTGTCACACAATTCAAACTTAAAACTTCAACACTTATTAATTTCACAACCACATTATTTTGTTATTATGTAAGAGAATGAAACACAAATAACATAATGCAAATCAACACAATGAACAGTAGATTTTTATGTGGAAAACCTAAAGAGGGAAAAACCATGGTGAGGGTTAACTCACAATATAAAAGATTTATAAACAAAGACTCATTGCCTACAAAAGGACTCATTGTCCAAGAGGGAGGCTCACTACCCAAAGATGCAAAAGAGAAAAAAATATCCACTACAACAATTAATGAACATCTGCAGGATTACATAAACCTTTAGCTCACTTCTTTCAACACACTAAAAATCTATTATTACAACTCATACACACACTTCTTCTCTTATGATTTGTGGCTCACTTTAATAACTTTGCATCATGTTGTCATACAACTCTTCACACTTTAACTTGTTTTTATACCATCCTCAACCTTAGAAAATTTCTCCAAGGTCGGCCACAAATACCATATTTCATAAATTCAAATTACGTCGGGAACTCTAAATTCCCGCAGTAGAAAGGAATAAGAGTGGACCAATAAAACATATAACCAAGACCACAAATAATATTCTTGAACCTTCTACACGCTTTCTTAATCAAATTTTATTCCTCAAATAAAGTGTAAACACTAGGCCGACCAAACCTAATGAAAACACGAATAATCATTGATGTACATGCTTCCCAACTAGAAGATGACATGCACAAACCACAACACACCTCCTACATGAAAATCTGCATAATGATAAAAATGGTCATGTCTATAATCCTCGCAATTAATTAAACATTTATTATTTAATTAATTTATCTAAAAGTCCTCTACATATGATTAAATTTAATTAATTTAATTATATTGTTCATTCATCTTATTCTTCTTCCATAATTAAATAAATTTATTTTATTTAATTATTTTCACATGTCCACTTAATTAATTAAATAAATACATTCTATTTATTTAAATTAATTATCACTGTTTGAATTCAAATTAAATCTTTTGATTTAATTAAGTTTAAATATTTCCCCTTTCTTCTATTTTAATTCTTCTTCTAATTAATTAAATGTTTCATTTAATTAATTTCATAAAAGTGATTTAATTAAATAGATCTTATTTAATTAAAAATATCTTATGATTTCTTTCTAAATCCAAAATTAGGTATTTTAACCTAATTGTGCAATCTTCTCATATCATAATTAAATATTTTATTTAATTATGAGATATTCTATTTTTTTCAATAAAACTAATTAAAGCTCTTTTCTCACCACAAGTTTTCTTCTGCTTTTAAAAGCTTAATTAAATATTTTATTTAATTAAGAAAAGCTGAAAGTCCTCCACAAATAAATAATTGATTTTTTTTAATTAATTATTTATTAGCTTTTAATCTTTCTTTTATTCTTATCTTCCCTTCTTTTTCCTCTTTCATAATAAAATAGAAAAATCTAATTTTAGGGTTCTTCTATCCTCTCCTTCATTTTCATCTTTCTTCAACCATTCAATCTGCCAGGAATTATCACAACCATTGATCATATCAGCCAATCAAAATCATTTGAAAAATCTATAAATACCTGTGTGAATCCAAGCATTGGTAATAGGCAATTAAGTAGAATTCATGCACTTAGTTCATTCAATCATTTTAATTTCAAGTTTATCACCATCATCATAGCTTAATCTTGCATATCATATCAAAATCTCGTTCTTTAGGAAGACAGTTTGTTGAGCCTAGCCATACAATCTGAGAACACAAGGCTGGAATCTACAAAAACACTAAAGATAGAGGACAATAGGACGACAATGGAAGCAGAATAGAGTTTGCACTTCTTTACTCCTTTTATATTCTGTTTTATTAAATGTCTTATTGGTGTGTTTGAATATTTCATTTAAATTTCCTTTATGCACTTATTTTCATACAAACATTAAATATCTTGTGTATGAAAATAAGTACACAAAACTTAGAAGATATCACAACTAAATCACCATTATCAAACCTTCAAGTTTTCACAAGCATAGGATCAACATAGGAGAAATGCATAGCACATATTGGAGAACATTGTAAACACTTTGTACATTTTGTTTTCTCTTCTTTATTTAATTTTCTTAAAAGCACTTGGAAACTTATCAAACCAACACATCTACAACACTATAAAGATAGCTCCATGTACTCACAACATATCAATAGCATCTCAGACATGCATCTACAATGCACAACATACTAAACCGTATTGACATCAATGACAACATTAATGAAAACACCACCACACTTGCTCATATCTGCAACAATATCCCCCTTTGTCATTGATGGCAACACATGATGTTAAAAACCATCAGACACAACATCATTATTCACAATACCAGGAGAATTTTTTTTCATGTGAAAAGATACTCAATGGAAAAGATTAACAATTTTGATTACTCCCCATTCACAACACACTCATACTATAACAATGAAAACCATTTCTACTCCCCCTGCAGAGTAGACCCATTTATCAATCCAGATAAATGAAGAATTTGTGAATTCATTGGACTAATGCAACTTCATGTGCATCTAGTTCGAAGAGCCAATGACCCCCACATTTCCCTAAGATACTCAAAAGTATCCTTTTGAACAGCCTTAGTAAATATGTCTACAATTTGTTCCTTTGTTGTACATACTCCAATCTAACCTCATTCTCCAACACTTTTTCTCTTATAAAATGATACTTGATAGATATGTGTTTTTTTTTTTGAAAGCATAACCAGGTTCTTTGAAATTTTTATTACACTCGTGTTTTCATAGAAAATTGAGATAGGCTCATAACATACCACACCAATGTCTTTCAATGTCTTCTTTATCCATAAAACTTGTGTGCAATAGGATATTGTAGCAATGTATTCTGCTTGAATTGTGGATAATGAAACAAAGTCTTTCTTTTTTCTCAACCATGAAACTAATCTTCTACAAAGAAAGAAAGTACTACCACTGGTACTCTTCTAGTCATCTACACATCCAACCTAATCAACATTTGTATAAGCACTCAGGGCGAAATCAATACTCTTAGGATAACATAGTACATAATCTGAATGATGTTCCTTTCAGATATCTAAATATCCTCTTTACAACTATAGTGTGTGCCTCTTTAGGATCTACTTAGAATCTGGAAACTACATACACTGCATGCATAATGTCTGATCTGGTAGCAGTAAGGTAGTCCACCAATCATAGATCTATAATTTCTTTGATCAATCTTAGTAGATGTGAATCCCTAATCCAAATACTTGCAAAACACAACAAATGAATACATTAGGAGATCAAATGCAAGTAAGAACAAGGATTCCCCATGAAATCCATTAACAAAACTCAAAATAGGAATGAAAAGAAGAAAATAATGAAAGAACAAGAAAATAAATCAAATCCTATTGAAAGTAATGCAAACTCTTGATCCCATGGGGGAATTGGTGCCAATTTGATGTGAAAATTGGCCCTTTCCCAACTCCAATGATGCAATGTTGATAGAAGATGAAAAGTGTTGATGAGTGATCCACTTTTGTGAAGATTCAAATGTGCTCCAAGATGAAAACCTGCATAACCTAGCTATGGATAGATGAATCTTGCAAATGCTTGAAGATGAATTTGAGTAGAGTAAGTTTACTCAAATTGTGGATGATTCAAATGAAGGATGAGCTCTTCATTTATAAAATGATAAGATGGATGAATGTCCACATTTGTTCAATGTGGGACTAACATTCAACCAATGGCAAGGTGCCACTTGTCAACATGTGAGTGGAGGAAGCTTGAACACATTTTGATCAATGTGCAAGTTTCAAATTTGAATTTGATGAGATGACATGTTTAGGGGGGATGAAAAGATGAGTAAATGCCAAGTGGGGAGACATGTAAGAGACAATGTAAGAGCTTTAAATTCTTTCTGGATGGATCTGTCCTTTGGGGTGAGATTTCAAATTTGAGGAATATTCCCACTTTGGATGCCTTTTTGAATGAAAATAGGAATTATTAAATCAAATAAATGATTTAATTGTGCAAGCTGCAAAAATCTAGAGGATTTGAGGATTAGATTAAATTAATTAGGATTTTATTAATTTAAGGAGATTTAAATGATTTGACTATTTGATTTAGATTTTCTGATCAATTAAATAAAAAGAGATGAAAATAATTAAGACTTAGTTAAATAAATATTTTGATTTATTTAACAAAAAGGGGTGATGTTAGATTAAATTAGATAAATGTTTGATTTATTTAATTTAATTAGATGAACTTTAGAGATTTAATCAAATAATATGGATTATTTAATTAAATAAAGATACAAAGATGAAATGACCTAGCTAACTACACAAAGATGATGATTTAATTAAATTGAGGGATTTATTTAATTAAAAGGGGAATTATGATGACTTTAATCAAATAAGGTTATTCGATTAAATGGTTAGACAGAGGGATAATTTAGGATGAAGTGATGTTAGGAGATCTGGATCAAGTGTGCGATATCAATTTGTATATTTTTAATGTCTAAAGTAGATTCATCATCTTTGCTCAGTTTACATTTGGTTACCATATGAGTACAAATTAGTTTGGAATCATCCATCCCAAACTTCTTCAACAAATATTTTACATAGATTGTGAAATGAATATCCCTTTATCATTTTGATTCACTTTTAGACCAAGAAAGATATTCAATTCATCGATCATAGACATTTCAAATTATTTTTGCATCTCTTCAGCAAACTTTTTACACATACCTTCATTTCCACAAAAAATGATATCTTAACATAAACAACTACTATCAACATTTTGTTACCTTAAATTTTGAACTAAATATTACTATCAACAAAACCTTTACTAAATCCTTTCTTTGTCAAATATCTATCCTTTCTTACATACCAAGCTCAAGGAGCTTGCTTCAGTCCATATAATGCCTTCTTCAACTTGCAAATAATCTCTGCATTTTTAGACAACTGAAACCCTTTAGGTTGCTTCATGTACACTTACTCCTCCAACTAACCATTCAAAAATGTTCACGTAACATCCATCTAATACACTTTGAAGTCTTTGTGAGCAAAAAAAGCCAAAAACATCCTTATAGCTTCTATTTTGGTCATAGGGGAAATTTTTTCTTCAAAATCTATACATTTAACTTGTTAATATCCCTTGCATACAAGTCTTACCTTATTCCTTATCACTTTTCCATTTTTATTTAGCTTATTCTAGAACACCCATTTTGAACCAATCACATTTCTATTTACAGGTCTAGAGACAAGTTCCCATGTCTAATTCTTTTCTATCTATTGCAATTATTCTTTCATATCTCTCATCCAACTCTCATATTCACATCCTTCATGTATAGATTTTTGTTCGATTTTAGATAATAGACGCAAATATACCTATACTGCAACTCTAATTCTTTTCTTCACACCTTCACTTTTATCTCCAATTATTTGATCCTCTAAATGATTCTTTTAAACATTCTTAGGAGTTCTAATAGTAGGCTTTGGTTCATTTTCTTCTTCTCCTTCTTCTTCTTCCACTTGTTCTTCTTTCTCTTCTTATTCATTTTCTCTAGTACACATTTGGTACATTTGATTCTTTCATCATGGTTCTAGTAGCTTCTTGTACTATCCTACTTTTCCTTACAAATACTTTGTTCTATTGAGGGGTCCTCACAGTAGAAAGCTATCTTCTTATGCCATGTTGTTCACATAATGAATTAAATTCACAAGAGGTGAATTCTCCCCTTCTATCAGATCTCAAACACTTGATTTTCAAGTTTACTTCATTTTCCACTATTGCTTTGAATACCTTAAACCTATCCAAAGCCTAATTCTTTTCTCTAAGAAAATCAACCCATGTCATTTTAGTGTAATTATCAATAAGAAACATGGAATATATGTCACCATTCAGTCTTCTGATTCTAGTTGGACCATAGAGATTAGTATGAATCAACTCCAACATTCTGGTAGTAGAATGCTCTTTTCCCTTAAAGCTACATCTTGTATTTTTCCCCAATTGAAACTTCTACAAATAGCATAGACAGGTCTTGTGATTATAGGTAGTCATCAAACAATATCTTTTGCATTGATCTTGACCAAGTTATTAAAATTCACATGTCCCATTCTTTAGTGCCATAACCAACTTTCCTTGATTTGAGATACAAGGCAATGACCATCAATTCATTTCAACTAAGATATGTTTCCATGAGTTCTTCTTCCAACATTAATCATATCTCCACTCTCGAATCCTTTTCTGATTTCACAAGTATTATTCTAAAACACAATTTTAAAACAATTTCTACACATTTGACGAACACTTAGAAGGTTATGCCTCAAAACCTTCACATAATAAACATCATCAATACTATGTACTCCATCAAAACTAATTGTATCATTCCCATATATTTGCTCCTAAATCATCACCAAACATATCTAAACCATCATCATATTTTTTAAGTTAGTTAACTTACTCTTATCTCTAGTCATGTGATTATAACATCCACTATCAATTACCCAATAGTCTCCATCCTCTCTTGCATGAAAAGTAGTGACAAAAGTACCTTCCATCCTATTTCTCTTACTCTTTGAAGCCTTCTTGCTTACACATTTTCCAAGATTAGTGGATACAGATTTACTTTCCAAAGCTAAGAATAAGCCTTCACTAACATCAACCTCATTTTTAGATTCATCACCAAAAATTCTTTTTTCTTTAACATAGTACAACTTCTTATATTTCTTATCCTTCCTATCCTTATCCTTATAATTATTTTTCTTCTTATCCACAACTCTATTCATACATCTTGAAGCATAATGACCAATATTACCACAACTAAAACATTTAAAGGGCAACATACCTTTATACTTTTCGGTTCCTTTCTTCAGCTTCCTAGTGAAGTTTGGTTTAAACTCATCAATACCATCACTATCTAGTTACTTTTCAATCTTCAATGCCTTGAATGTCATTTATGTGTTTTCTTCTATCTTGTCTTCTTTCCAAAACTTTCTCATCTCAAATTCTTAAAAGGTTTCGAACAATTGTTCCAATGTGTAACTCTTAGGATTATATACTTCTTCAATGACTAAGATCTTATCACTGTAGCACTCCGGTAAGGTTATCAAGATCTTATCAATTATATCTTCATCTAATAGTTTTCCTCCTTGGTTTCTAACTTCATTTGCAGTTAGTTCAACTCTCTCAAAGAAACTTGTAAACTCTTCACCTTCTTCCATCTTTAGATTCACAAATTTGTGCTTCACTTCCAACTTCTTTGTAAATTTCACTCTTTCATTTCCTTCATGCATATCCTCCCACTTCTTCCATACTTCATATGTATTTTCAAAAGAATAAAGATTCACCTACTCATTTTTAGATAAACCACTGCAAATAGCATACTTCATCTTTTCATTTTCTTCATAAGCACAAATCTCATCTGCAATAGTAAGACTATGGGATAGGGGTGTATACTTTGTCTCAATAGCCTTCCAGATCTTAAAACCAAAGGAGATGATATATCCTTTCATCTTTCCCTTCTAGTCATTGTAGTCAATTCCATCAAGCATAGCCATCACCAACTTATGTACCATTAGATCTTCCTTAAGCGGTTAAGCTCAACAATAAGGAACCAAAGCTTTGATACCAATTGTTAAATAGGTGCAAGACAACTAAGAGTGGGGTGAATCAACTATCACACAATTAAAACTTAAAACTTCAACAATTATTAATTTGACAACCACACTATTATGTTATTAAGTAAGAGCATGAAGCATAAATAACAGAATGTGAATCAACAAAAAGAACACCAAATTTTTACATGGAAATCCCAAAGAGGGAAAAACCATGGTGAGGGTTAACTCACAATATAAAATATTATAAAATAAAGGCTCCCTACCAAAGGCTCATTACCTAGAAGAGGACTCACTCTCCATATACAAAGGTTCACTACCTAAAGAAAGGAGTCACTATCCAACAAGGAGGCTCAAGGCCTATAGAAAGGACTCACTGTCCAATAGGGAGGCTCACTACTTATAGATATAAAAGAGAACAAAATATCCACAATAACAATTAATGCACATCTGTAGGATTGCAGAAACCTTCAGTTCATTACTTTCAATGCACTAAAATACTACTATTACAACTCACACACACACTTCTGCTCTTATGATTTGTGGCTCACTTTTGTCACTTTACATCACACTATCATTAAACTCTTCCCACTTCAAATTTTTTTTATACCATCCTCAACCTTAGAAATTTTCCCAAAGGTCAGCCACAAATACCTTATTTCATAGATTTAAAATAGGTTAGCAACTCAAAATTCCAGCAGTGGAAAGCAACAAGATTGGATAAATAAAACATTTCACCAAGACCAAAAAAATGATGTCTCAGATCAATCACATGCCTCCTCAAATTAATTTTATTCTTCAAAGGAAGTGTACAAACTAGGTCAGCCAAACCTAATGAAAATGAAAATAATCATTTATGTACACACTTCCCAACTAGAAGATGACATGTAGATGCCACAACAAGCTTCCTTAAGCACAAGAATACATCTGTAGCAAAACAACAAACTTCAACTACTTAACATCTTTCACTAGTCAATCCAGACTATATAAACTTCACAATGAACTACTGAAATATTACTTTTGGATCACCAATCTTCAAACCTCTTTGCTGGGGCACAAAAATGACATTCACAAGACATATTCCAAAACTGCAAGATCTGAAATGTAATAGAGAAAAATTGCAGAGCAACAATATTTCTCCTAGTCCACAGAATACCAACTCTACCAGAATAGTTCACATACCGGTGAACATAACTTTCACATACCATCACACCAGAAGCTAAAAACCAAGATATATCACCACTAAATCACCATTATGAAACCTTTAGGTCTACACAAACATAGGATCAACACTAGAGGAATGTAGAGCACATACTAGAGGACATTCTCAACACTTTCACCATTTTGTTTTCTCTTCTTTATTTAATTTTCTCAAAAGAACTTAGAAACTTATGAAATCAACACATCTATAACACTATAAAGATAGCTCCATGTACTCACAACATCTTAGCAACATCTCATCCATGCATGTATAATCTACAACATAACATATTCAGTTGTGTTGACATCAATGACAACATTAATGAGAACACCACCAAGCTTACTCATTTATGCAACAACGGACCCCTTGCATTTGCATCATGACACATGAAATGCATGCAACAAAAATATGAATGCGCCTTTTATGAATGCATATGCATCATGATGCATTCATTGACTTAATTTTAAACCCTAAAAAAGCACAAAAAATGAGAAAACCGCAAGGTGGGTATGAGGTACTTACGGGTGGCTCTACATCCTCTGGCCATCAGAAGGTCTACATGATGTATCCATTATGCTCACTTACTGGAATCACCATCTTTTCCTAGCGACCTCTCTCTCTGAGCTCTCAAATTTCCAAAGGTAAAAGTGAAAATGAATTAGCATTTCACCCAATTTGAACCTATTTATAGAGTAAAAGTCAGATTTTTTGAAAAATTTATTACTAGAGGCTCATTTGGCCAACTTTGATCAACCTTGTGACTACCTTAAACATGTCACCAATTGCACCACTAATTTTTTGATCATCAAATTGACTTATCGGGAGAATTTCAAAAAAATTCTCATGCTGGGCCAAAATAAGAAAATTTTCCCAAGGGGGCATGGATACTTTGTACCTTCACTGGGGCATGTTTTTGACTGATTTCTCTTTGTCACACTATGGCATGCTACATTATGACAAAGAGGGGGAAAATGTAAACACATAAAATTGACCTAGGCCTGCAAGTTTTATTTTTCTCTATATTTCTTCCTAGCATAACTAAAATACTTAATTATGTCCTATAGACCAATTCAACTATTAATTAAATAATTCTTAAATATTTAATTAATTCACGTTTTTTATTCCTCCTGACTATTTAATGTGTCGCTAATTTTCTAATCTCTTTCAATAATTAAATAAATTCATAAATTTAATTAATTATAACGTATCCACTATTTCTTCCTGATTATTTAAATCAATAAATATTATTTATTTATTTAAATACATCATTAATATCTTATGTCCTCTTAGAATTAACTAAATTCTTTAATTTATTTAATTATTTTCCACCTTAGCCTTTTTGTAATTTTAAATAAAATCATTTATTTACAATTGTCCTACTTTCTATTTTCTTTCTTGAAGTAAATAATTTAAATTAATTATTTACTCCCACCTAGTCTCACTTTTGAATTAAATTAATTTTTAATTTAAAAGGTTAACTCTCCTCCATGACTCAAATAATTTCTATTATTATTTTATTTTTCTAGCTTTTTCTTTTTTTTGTGTCATTCTTATCTCCTTGTAGCATGGAACCTTGTCCATTGATTTATTTTTTCTAAAATCAAATCTCGACCCTTCATTTCAAATTTTGTCCTAATGATTCCCTAACCCTAATTGTGGGTTATCACATTTAATCTCAACCATTGATCTTATGGAATTTCTCATCTAACAATCTAGGCCATTCCCCTAAAATTGACTTTTCTTTAAAATGGCAATTGTGGCCTCATTTGACATAGTTCATACATCTCTTAATTTCATTATCTTGGATTCTTGATTTCATAGGCTATTTTCTACATACTTTAGGCTTGCTTCATACTTGCATACTTGCATTTTGAGGCTTTTTGATAGAATCCTTCAATATTTTCTTTGGACATTGTCATAGTCATAGGTTACTCATCACAAATCTAAAGGGAAACATCAACTTGCAACAAATAGAGAAGGTACAATGAAGGTGATTCATGGAGGTTGAAGACATTTGGTGAGATCTTTCTTTGTTTTCAATGCTTTTACTCCTTTTTTCTTTATTTCTTTGCTTATGATTAGTTTGTTTATGCTTATAATGCTAACCTCGTAATGTTCCCTAAGTTACAGGAACATCAATCCTAACCAACCTTCAACCATATCCCTCAACCCTTAATCCATCCCTCCCTCTCTACTCTAATCCCTTGACCCTATATCGTCAACCTTGTAATGAGCCTTGTTCAAACTGACCTTAAAATCTTCAAATTGAAGCCTTGTAATTTTGTCAAACACTTTGTATGCAAAGTGCTTACTTGATGGGTTTGTGTTTAGGATTGATGGTTCTTGTGAATTATGATAATGGAATGCTTCAAATTCTTATAAATCAATGCAAGAAAGCTAACACTCTATTCTAGATGGAAGAATGACTTCTTTTTGTTATTTTCAACGCATAAGGATGAATTTGCTAAGCATACTAATCACCTACAACCATTTGAATTTTTGTCAAATAGTTGGCATACATCTCAAACTAAATTATATATTAATTTAATTTCTTGCTAAGAAAAATGATTGAATCAACCTCTTATTTCTCCTTGCTTGCTAATGTGTGAACATTACAATATTTATCCAAAAAGGCCAAGACTCTTGGCTCTTACAATAGCTATGTCTGAAGATCTGTATGAAACTATGGCTGATAACAATAGCATTCAATATGCAATATAATGATAGAAATAAATCAAGGAACCTGGAAGGAGTGTGGCACCCTTGAAGTTGGGTGACATATCAAGCAACTATCAATCAAATGGCTGAAGAAATGTGTGGCAAACCAACTTTTCCCAAAATCACCCCTATTCTGATCTAATATTGAAAATAAATAATATGTAATGAATTCTAGCTCCTTCAGTTTCCAAAAATCATTTCCATGCTCCTAGGATGAGGGCCTACCAAGCCTCAAGAGGATTTGAAGCAAAAAACAAGGCTCCTCCATCAAATTCGTCCCTCCAATGGTGTTAAAAGGTTGACTGAAAATATCTTATTTTTATTATCAGATTTCTTCGCCAATATAATTTTCTTCTCAAACCAAGATGATGAAGGAAAATTGATGCCAATGATGAATAACCAAAACACAAAATGAAATCTATAATCGCCAATGCAAAAAGATCCACAAAAAAATCCAAAACTATTTCTCAAAATTGTCCAATGGCCACAAATTTTGCCCCACCTAAGATTACTGAAATATCACCTTGAAAATGCAAGGTTTCAGAATATATTGCACTCCCTCAGTTATGCTATCCATGGGAATGATCATTCCCAAATACCCTTGCTACAGAAACTCAACCTCCACAATGGATGCCAATATGATAAGCAAATAACTAGATGATCACAATGGCAATCCACACCCTATTTTATACTTTTTATTTCCTTCATTTGGGAAGATTCTAGAAACATCATAATATTTTATTATTATTTCCCTTTCATATATTATATTTGCACTTTATAATAAAATAATAAATTATAATCATAAAGTACAAATATAACATTATTTTATAACATGAGCTTTCTAAAAATAGAAGCATTCTATTAAATAATTAGAAAACCTCCAAATATATTGAAACTTCCCCAAAAATCCAACTTAGAACTGAGTAACTATTGAGAAAACCCTCTAATCATGCCCTATTAGCCAATGGGGTCACTAATAGGCTAATCATGTTGTTAACTCAATGTCAGCTAGAAGGGGACATTATAGTCTACCCCTCCTGAAATTGCTTTTCCCCAAGCAATCTCAAATTTGTATGTTGTAGAATCTCCTCACTTTCCCAAGTAGCATCCTGAACTGGCAAGTCCATCCATTTAATTAAGTACTCCCTGATGAATCATCTTCACAAAGTTCTCTCTCTAACATCCACGATGGCCTTGGGCACCAAAATCAATTTCCCCTCATCATCTAGGGGTGGAAAAGTCATGGAAGGAACCACTTGATGTCCTAATGCCTTCTTGAGGCATGACACATGAAAGACATTGTGTACTCTTCTATCGGCTAGAAACTCCAACTCATACGCCACCTCACCTATTCTCCTGATAACTCTACAAGGTCCATAGTAGCATTGCTTAAGCTTTTCGGCACCGATCCTCTTAAGAGAAGACTGTCTGTGTGGCTGCAACATCAAATACACCATGTCACCAACCTCAAACAAGCGCTCAACTTGTCTTTGGTCTGCATATTGTTTTTGTTGGTTTTGTGCCTTCTGAATGTTCTCACACAAAGCTCGCATGATGTCTTGATTCTCTTGTAATAGATCTCTAGCACTAGGCACTCAGCTATCTCCCAACAATAAATCTAGAAAGGTTGGCGCATCATACCCATATAGTTCCATGAATGGGGTCATCTGAATGGAAAGATGGTAAGTGGTATGGTAGTAGTACTCACATAAATACAACCACTTAACCTAACCCTTTTTTTGTCCTACTATGTAATTTTTTAGGTATCCTTCCACCCACTTGTTCACAATCTTTTTCTATTTATTGGTCTGCAAGTGGTAACTAGTACTTGGAGTGATCTCTTTCCCACATAATCTAAATAACTCCTACCAAAAATGGCTCATGAATTAGCTGTCCCTATCACTGATGATGCTTTGAGGTAACCCATGCAACCTAAGTACCTCACGGAAAAATAGCTCTACCACCTGGGCTGCTTTGTATGTAGTTGTGATTAGAAAGAAGTGAGCATACTTAGTCAAATGATCAACAACCATGTATATGCAATCCCTGCACTAGGCTCTAGGTAAAATAGTAATGAATTCCATAGATAGGTACTCCCACTTCCTATCAAGAATCAGAAGTGGCTAGAGTAAACCTAAAGGGTAAGTGTGCTCTTTTTTATTTTGTTGGAAAACAAGACACTCTCTGACATATCGTAGAACATCTGATTTGAGGCCCCTCCAAGTGAACCTCTCCCGAATCTATTTTTAGGTCTTGAAATACCTAGGATGTCCCACCATGGGTATATCATGAAAGGTCCTCAAAATAATATTCTTCATTCCTGATCCTAGAGTCAAATAAATCCTCCCTTTGTAAATGATTAAATCATTTACAACTATATATATGTCATCCTATACTAACCCCTCAATAACATTTACTACCCAACTGTCCTTGGCATACTTTGCCACTATCAAATTTCTCCAATCATCTTCTATCCCAACCATAGAACTCAAGTGGGGACATCAAGATAGTGCATTAGCAACCACATTTTGTGTTCCCTTGATAAAGGAGATGTCAAAATCATATGATTGTAGCTTGCTAACCCACTTTTTCTATCAATCATTAATGTCTCTCTACCCTAGGAAGTGTCTTAAGCTATTATGATCTATTTTTACCACAAACTTACTCCCCACCAAGTACTGTCTAAATTTGGCCAAGGAATACATAATGACCAACATCTCCTTATCATATATGCTATAACCCTTCACCGAGCCATGTAACTTCTGATTCTCATAAGCAATCAGATGCTTTTCATGCATAAGGACTACACCTATCCCTTTACCTAATGCATCACACTGTAGCTCAAAGGGTTTGGAGAAATCTGGCAATGAAAGTGACAAGAAGTCATGATTAGTTTGAACATCTCAAAGCAATCTTGCACCTCAGGATTCCAAACAAATTCCCCATTCTTCATCAAATTTGTGAGTGGTGCCGCATGCCATGAATATCCATTGACAAGTCCATGGTAAAAACCATAGTCCCAAAAACCCTCTAAGTTGAGTAAGGTTCTCTAGATTAGGCCACTCAACTATAGCCTTGATCTTCTCAGGATCCATAAGCACTCCCTCTGAATTGATGATGTGACCAAGATACAATAATTTTTTCATTCCCAAGTCACACTTGGATTCCTTAGCATACAAGGACTCCTCTCCAAGAATACCCAATATTGTGTCAAGATGAGCAATGTGATCCTCCCACATTTTGTTGTACACCAAAATATCATCAAAGAATACCAGCACAAACCCCTACAACTGCAAATGGAAGACCCTATTCATCATGGACTAGAATTTCGCAAGTGCATTGGTTAGACTGAATGGCATAACCACAAACTCAAAATGCCCACAATGACACTAGAAGGCTATCTTCTCAATGTCCTACTCTTTGACCCAAATCTGATGGTATCCTGATCTTAAGTCAATCTTTGAAAAATATTTAGCACCATGCAACTCATCTATCAGCTCATCAATCCTGGGTATGTGATACCTATTTTTGATAGTTCTCTTATTCAACAATTTGTAGTCAATACACATTCATAAAGTACCATCCTTCTCTTTAACCAATACCACAGATGATGCAAAAGGTGGCTTAGTAGGTCTGATATGCCCCATAGTAAGCAACTCCTTGATTGTATTTTCTATCTCATCCTTAAGCCACTTGAGGTGCCTATATGGAGTCACTATCACGGGTTTGGCACCCTCCTCCAACTCAATGATATGCTCAATCCCTCTATCTAGAGGTCTATCTAGAGGAATCTCACTGAATACCTTCGTGTGCTTAATCCTCAACTCCTAATTGTATGGGTGATATTCTGGTTTTAGCTACTCCCCTTAAGTAGGCATTAACACACACTCAACTACCCATTCCACCATATCATGTCTCATGAATCTCTCCATCCTCCTAAATGTAATCATCCTAAAACTAGAGTCATGGATTTCCTTAAGTACGTGAGTCTTCCTGTCAAATTGGAATGACATCTCCATCTCTTTAAGATCAAGGGTGAATTTCCCAATATTGTGTAACCATCTCATGCCAAGTACCATATTTGTGTCATCCATATTTACCACATAGAAGTCTTCCTTGAACTCATAAATGTTCAAGTGCATAGGTAAAGTTGGAATCATCCTCTTGCACTTAAGGGTATATCCATTTGCAACCTTGACCCTTATTCCCTCAAATTCTTTTGTTTTAATTCCACGCTTCTCAATAAGTTAGGCATCAATGAAATTGTGTGTGGCTCTAGTATCTAGGAGGGTGATTATTTTTTGTCCTGTCAAAACCCCTCTCATCCAAAATAATCCTTCCTGCTAGATGCTAGTGAGATGCGCATCATGTCACCTTATTGTCCTTTCTTTTTCCTCTTCATCACCATGGTTCTCTTCCTCATGCTATGCTCCTGAATCCTCTAATTTTGATTGCTGATATGATCTATCTGATTCAAAATCCTCATAGTAAGCCCACATTGCCCTATTGGCTTTTCCCTTCAGTCTCAAAGGACAATCATGATTGGAATCATAGGGACCCTTGTAGTAAGAACATAACTTCTTTTTACGCAAGTCATTTAGTGTCTCTCGATCACGTGGTGTTGTTGATTTTCCCTTATATTTTGGTTTGTTCTTCTTCTTGGGAGAATATTTGTTATCTCAATATGAAGATGATCCCTTCGATGAGAACTTGCTTTGTGTGGCTACAAGTTTCAGGCTCCTTTCCTTCTTCATTGCTTCTTGCAGTATTGGCAGAGTGAAGGATTTCACCCACCCCTTCAATGGTTCCATCAAAACCTTAATGAATAGAACTAAAAGCCTCCTTTCATTGATATTAAGTACCATCACTGAAAACCTCTAGAAATCTGCAACATATGCTTCTAAATATCCATGTTGCTTCAATTGTGGCAACTCTCTAAATGTTACCTCAGGATCCTTGTTGTCAAACTTGTCTATCAATCTATTAGTGAACTCTTCATAGGTTTTGATCAGATTATGGCAAAGAGTGACCAATCCATGGTACCACCATTTGTGAGCAACTCCCTCCAAATGGAGTGTAGCAAATTTGATGGCATCTTCCTCGGGCATTATTCTCAAAGATAGATAATTATCAAGCTTTTGGACCCAAGACCTAGCCGTACATCCACCACTCCCATCAAAATGTGCCAATGTAACCTTCCTAAGAGCATTTTGGAAATACATTCTTGGAAACATAGGAGGATGATGGTCATTTCTTCCTCCATTCCTTGTATTTCTTTCATTCATGAATTGATCAAAGGTCCACTACTCTCTGAGATTGGGTGGTAATGTAGAATACTCCAAATATATGCTTACCTAGCATCATCTATAAAAGGAACTATATTATGTACTTGTTGTTCTTCCCTTGGTGTGAAAGAAAGAAATAGAGGTCTAGAGGATGATACTCTAGTGGTAGTGGCTCTGTCTTTTCCATGAACCTTTGTATTGTTGCCATTCACCACATTGTTCTCTCCTGTGTGATTGTTGTGGACTTGATTATGATTCAGGACTACTTGTTTGTCCATTCTGGCTAGCAAGTGTGACATCATATCAATCATTCCATCAAAATTCTTTTGCATCTAATCATATTTTTCCTCTTTGCTCCATATGTTACTTTCTGCCATGGTTTCCTCTATTTCTTCTACTGCTTTGTTTGTCTGACTTAAAACCTCTGAAAAAGTGTCTACCTTAGGATGTTGTGGAAATTGAAAAGGCTGATTTCTTGCTTGATTTCTAGTGTATGGTCGTTCACTCATCTAACAGTTGAATTAAACCCTCACAGGATGGCAGGACCTTGGCTCTGATACCACTGTAATGAGCCTTGCTCAAATTGACCTTAAACTCTTCAAATTGTAGCCTTCTAATTTTGTTAAAGACTTTGTATGCAAAGTGCTTACTTACTGGGTTTATGTTTCAGACTGGCAGTTCTTTTGAATTATTATAATGGAATGCTTCAAATGCTTATAAATCAATCCAAGAAAGCTAACATCTATTCTAGATGCAAGAATGACTTCTTTTGTTCTTTTCAATGCATAAGGATGAATTTGCTAAGCATACTAATCACCTTCAACCATTTGAAATTTTGTCAAACAATTGGTATACATCTCAAACTAAATTGCATATAGATTTAATTTCTTGCTAAGAAAATTTATTGAATCAACCTCTTATTTCTCCTTGCTTGCTAATGTATGAACATTACAATATTTATCCAAAAAGGCCAAGACTCTTGGTTCTTACAATAGCTATGTCTGAAGATCAGTATGAAACTATGGTTGATAACAATAGCATTCAATATGCAATATAATCATAGAAATAATCAAGGAACCTGGAAGGAGTGTGGTTCCCTTGAAGCTGGGTGACATATCAAACAACTGTCAATCAAATGGCTAAAGAAATGTCTGGTGAACCAGCTATTCACAAAATTGCCCCTATTCTGATCTAATATTGAAAATAAATAATATACAATGAATTCCGGCTCCTTTAGTCTCCAAAAATCATTGCCATGCTCCTAGGATGAGGGTGTACAAATCCTCAAGAGGATTTGATGCAAAAAACAAGGCTCCACCATCAAATTCATCCCTCTAATGGCGTCAAAAGGTTGACTGAAAATATCTTCTTTTTATTATCAGATTTCTTCACCAATATAATCTACTTCTCAAACCAAGATGATGAAGGAAAATTGATGCCAATGATGAAGAGCCAAAACACCAATTGAAAGCTATAATCTCCAATGCAAAAAGATCCACAAAGAACTCCAAAACTATTTCTCAAAATTGGCCAATGGCCACTAATTTTACTCCACTTGAGATGAATGAAATATCACCTCCAAAATTCAACCCTTCAGAAGATATTGCACTCCCTTAGTTATGCTATTAATGCTAATGATTGTTCCCAAAGACCCTTGCTGTAGAAACTCAAGCTCCACAATGGATGTCAATATCATAAGCAAATAACTAGATGATCACAATGGCAGCCCACACCCTATTTTATACTTTTTCTTTCCTTCATTTTGGAAGCTTCTAAAAACATCATAATATTTTATTATTATTTTCATTTCATATATTATATTTTCACTTTTTAATAAAATAATAAATTATAATCATAAAGTACAAATATAACATCATTTAATAACATGAGGTTTCTAAAAATAAAAACTTTCTATTAAATCATTATAAAACCTCCAAATATATCGAAACTTCCCTAGAAAGCCAACTGCCAACTGAGTAACTACTGAGAATACCCTCTAATCATGCCCTATTAGCCTACGAGGGTCATTGATAGGATAATCATGCTGATAAGACAATGTCAGCTAGAAGGGGACATTACAAACCCTAATCCCTAAACCCTATACCCTCAACCCAATACCCTAAACCCTAAATCATTAAACACTATACATCCCTCTACCCTAGTTGACCCTAATCCCTCAACCCTTAAACCCTTAAACCTAGGTAAAATCTCTACCCTAATCCATCAACCATCAATCCTTAATCCCTCAACCCTTAAACCCTCAAGTACCCTCTACCCTCTAGCCTCAACAATCAAGTACCCTTAAACCCTAATCCCTCAACCCCTATACCCTCAACCATATACATTGGACCCTCAATCCTAATCCTTGAACCATATACCATCAACCCTCTACCCTCTATCATTTTCTCTATCCATTAAACCACCCGTAATGCTCAATTCTCAACCCTCAACCCTTAATCTAAACAAAGTACTGTGGTAAAGGAAAAATTTGGTTTGTTTATGATTATCTAGAGGAATAAATGAGTATATACAAAGGGAATTATGTTGGTGACAATATGGATCTTGTCACACAAATTATTGAATTTCATGTTAAATACAATGAAAAATCAAAGATAGTAGATCCTCTGATGCAAGTGAAATGTAGGAAAGGAATTGAAGGCTAGTGAATATTGGGGAAGGATTTTTTTTTCCTAACAACCTTAATCCCTACTAGATCAGAATAATTAGGTGCTAAAACAAGCTCTAAAGTAGGTGCTAAAATAGGCATTACATTAGTTGCTAATATAGGCACAAACATAGACATTAATCTAGTTCCTAATTTAGGTGTTAATCTAGGTGTTATCATAGGAATTAATTTTAGTGCTAATATTGGTGTTAATTTTAGCGTTAATATGGGTGCTATGCTAGGTGTTAATTTTGGTGCTAATCTTGGTGCTAATTTTAGCACTAATTTGTGCTAAATTAGCACATGCTTCTCCTGGTTGGCACAAAAATTGCCAGAAATAGCACCATCCCGAAAAATACCACCAACTTTTCTAAAAAAATGGAGAGAAATACACTAAAATAGTGGGTGGAAGCAAAAAAATGGAGGAAAAAAGTGAGCTAATCACAAGTATTTATTGAAGTTTATAAATCCAACTATGAAAGATTCCTTCATTGAGATTATATTGAACATAATTTCTTAGATAGTAATTGATTATTTTTTATACTCAAGACTAGTTAGTATGATAAGAAAGTAGAGTGCTAAAAATTGGAATAAATTTGTTTGTAAATTTTTTTGCAATTAGTTTTAACATGATGGGAATTATTACCCCACATGAAGGGGTAAATATATTTGTGGCATGGTTGCTAATAGAAGCACAATATTGTACTTTTGTATACCTTGCATGATTTTATTTAGATAATACACATCTCAATCCTATTGAAACTAACATGTTTATACTCATTATAATAACTCTATAAAATCCTAGGATTCAAGTCCTCAAAAATATATTTTTAGATTCAATCAATTCAACAACATATTTTTCTAATATTTTTTCATACACTACATGTTCATTCCATTCAATTGAAAACATACAAATTTAACACCTACTGTAATCATATATTATGATACAATGAGAACAATATGAGTACAAGAATTGTTACAATCTTATCAAAATGCAAATTACACCATATAAGCATGAGATTTGTTAGAATTAGTTAGTTAACTATTATATAGATTTATATGTTTTATAAGGTATATATATAGAAACTTCCACCAACAAATTCTTAGATATATAACCCTATACATATATTTTTCCTTTCAAAAAAATTACATTACATTATCTATTAGTCATCTTGAATGTAAATTTTCATAGTAAAATTGAATTTAATATGTATATTTTATAGCTTATTTATGTTAACTTATAATTTTTTATTTGACCTCTAATCGTCATGTAACTTAAAACTGCACACACATTGATTAAATTTTTAAGAAATGCCCACTATAAAAAAGCATAAAAACTATTTAGAGATAACATACAAATGTATAGCTTATACTAACTTTAATAAAAAATCATTAGCAAACAACATATTGACGGATGCGTGAGAAAAAGAAAGTAGTATATTTTAGTAACCAATAATTGCATTACTTTTAATTAATTTTAGAAGATGAATTTAAGATAAAATTGAATGATAGCGTCACCCAAAATTTGGTATTATGCAAAATATTAAATTTTAACATATGCTTTTATCAATATTATTTTATGATGATATGTCTTAATATAAAATATGTAATTCATAATCATTTAGGATGAAAATACAATGACCGATAATATGAGTTTACTTTGTTTCATAGTAAAATTAGGTATCATTATTGTAATAGAGCAAGTGATATTGTTCCCATTATTTTGGGCTAATAGAACAATGAATACATGACTACAAATATATAAAAAATTAATTTTTACGCATAATAAGTATAATGAATGAATAATTTAGTATCACTTTATTTATTCAAATGCATTTAAAAAAAAATCATTCTATTTGAATTTTCCATCTCTCTTTAAAAAAATCATGAATTTTAATGTCTTATCTACTAATTACACATTAGAGTCACGAACAACAATGTTTTCCTTATGTTCACACAAAAATGTGTGAAAGCATGGATATATATTTTCCAAGGTGTAGTAAAAGTTCTTTTATATTTGACTTTATGAATAATGACGATTTAGTCATATCTTGAAAATTTACCCATTTACTACAACTCCTCATCAAAATGGTGGAATCTATAATCATATGAATGTGAAAATAATAGGTGTTTGCCAAAAGGTTAAGGAAGACATAATGAACACAATAGATGTTCATTAAAATTACATTGATAAAAAAAAAAATTATTATTTGTAAGTGTTTAATTCTCCAAGGTTCATAATTAATTATAGATGATAGAATCATGAGTATATGATGTAACAACACCTAAACAATTAAATTGCAAGTAATTTCATTCTAGAAAGTAGAAATGCGATCTATACATATCAACTCATTTCCTATAATATTTTAGTACCAATTTTATATTAAATTTATATGAAATACAATATACATAATATTGAAATGGATAAGCTCACTCTAATCCCTTTCTTAATTTATTTAATTTAATATTATAATGTCAAAATCGCTTATATAAAATTAATTTTTTAATTTCTTTTATCATTTAATTAAACAACATGACATTGGAAAAAAATAGTAAGAAAAGTATCGGGCTTACTAGTATACAAAATTAAGAGAAACTCTTTATACTTGTATAGAGATCTTGAAAACTAGGTTACTATTTTGGTCCGTGGTCAACACGCCAACAAATATTAAATTTTAAACTTCTCAATTATATATTAACTTCTAATGTAATGCTGACCGCGACCTGTAATGGAGGTTACATCGATTACCCTGTTTGAACGCCAGCGTTGTAAGGAAATTTATAGTCAAACAAAATATTTATTGATTAATTGAATACATTTGGCCAAGTCAACAACGCTTACGAGGGATGGACAACCCTGTTTTCGCTCTACATCCTTTTAAATTAGGCAAGTTTTCTTTCACGGTTACAGCATTGAGAAAAAATTAACAGGATCACAAAAACCTTGTAATTCTGTGACCTGGACGACAAATAGTAGAGAAAATTAAGAAGTTTCAAGGCACTTTTTCCTCCATTTAAATTATGCCTCTCTACCCACCCATACGACTGAGACTGCATTGTTTAATTCCAATGGCACGGTTTGTACGCTGAAAGTATAGATACTGAGGATTCAATAGTCAAAGATTACGTATGGCTAATAAAATTATGATGAATATTTATATTTTCTAATCTGATGGCATTTAGAAATATTATTGAATATTTGTCCATTGAATAAAATAGCGTTTAAGTAAAATACAATCCACAGAATAAAAGAGAGGTTCAGTGCGATCAATAATAGATATATCTATTTATGACATGCATGATCTAGCAAAAGCAGCAATTTTACAGAAGGGAGGGGGATTTGCAATTGACCATGGACAAACAAGCAAAAAGTTTAAAGTTATTGGGAGCCTTTGGAATTGTTGGAGAGCCCTTCAAAATCATTAGGTCTCAGGCTGAATTATTGGGGGTCATCACTCTGGTGCTTATTCTGCCCCTGACTCTGATAATTATGGCACACAGTTTGATTGCACCTCTATTTCTCTCTAAGATGATCATTTCCATGGAAACAACTAGAGAGCGGAGGCCGCATGTCCTGCAACTGATGGTGTTTTCAGTTCTGGAAATTGTGTACATACTTTTCTTGTATGCGGCGTTGATGCCGTCCATGGCGGCCGTGGTGTACACCGTGGGCAACGTTTACACAGGCAATCACAAACCCTCCTTCGCAAGGGTTCTGAGACTCGCTCTCGCTGTCTGGAAACGCATGATCAAAACTTGGCTGTGGTATTTTATCATCAATTTCGCGATTGGCATTTTGGCTTTTGGTTTTGTTGTGTGTTTTCCAGCAGTGGGTTTCGTAGCGTTGGATAAGTGGTATGTGGTAGTGTTTTATGTTACTTTAATAGTTGCTTGCGTGGTGTTATTCCTGGTGAGCGTGTATGTCGAGATTGTATGGCAGGTGGGGAATGTGACGAGTGTTATGGAGGAGGAGGAAGATTATGGGTTGGAGGGCATGAAGAAGAGCCGCCGTCTCTTAGAAGGAAAGCGCACCACAGCATGGGTTATCAGCATATCTTTCTTGGCAATTAATGGCGTACTTGGTTATGCAGCGGTTAAGTGGAATGTGAATGTAGTGGGAATAGGGCCCAAGATAGCTTATGTATCAGCCTGTGTAATGATCGCCTGTGTACCTGGTTTGCTGGGGATGTTAACGCAGAGCGTGCTCTACTTCGTATGCAAATCCTACCACGGGGAAATCATAGACGGATATGAGGCCATCAACAACAAAGAGATGGAGAGTCTGGAGCCTTAAAATAGAGAAACCATAAGAAGAGCCTGCAGAATTTGCATACTGGTTAGTTATTGTCGTTTATTTAGTATGTGTGTTTAGTTTCAGTATGGAAATGAACTTGCAGTCTGTATATGAAATCAATAAGATTTTTATTATCTTAAACATGAAATATATGTTAACTATTAGATAAATTGATGCAGTATGGTATATTGAACTGGTGGGCATAATATTTTCGAATATTATACCTTATTGTGAACATAGGAGTTTAATTGAATGATTAAATAGTAAGTATCAGTTAGTCCTAAACTAGTGAGAGTGGACGTAGGAAAGATGGTTTTTTTTTGGGTATCTAAAAGTGTTGGTGAACCGTATTCTTGTAAAATCTGATGGCAAAGGCAAGGTTTCTCAATCAAAAGTTCCCCTTAACCCAATTATTCGGCAGGCGAATGGGAAGATAAGCGTGTTTTTCTTTATTTTAGTGAAGATATATATGACTTCGTCTTGATTCCTAATACTATTTGGAAGAAGGAAAGCAAAGAAAATTATGTAAAAAGAAACAATTTATGTCTTTATAATGTCATATCTACGGTTTACATTATGACTTTCTACTTTTATAGTTTCAAAGCTTAAATATATGTATTTATAATATTATATCTATTTTTTTAATTTATAGTTTTATAGTTTTCTAATTTGTTTAGTTATATAAATTTTGTTTCATTTTTATCTTATTCAAAACTGTGCAATTTTTTTTATAAAATTATCAAATTTAATGATAAATTAACATCTAATTAATGATGAGGTGATTTTAAAATTGATATCATTTTCAATTTGACAAAACACTAGAACATAATCTTCATAGTGTCCCAAGTTTAGTTAAGTTACAAAATAATAAATTTAACATCACCTTATTATTGAACACTAACACCCAATATTTAGGATAATATAATGTTTAAGTCAATAACTTGCAAAATAGAAGAATATGATAGAAAATACGCTACAAATTTACTTGAAAATGACTAAGAATGACAAGCAACTTGAAAGGAAAAACTTTCAAATATCTACAATGATAACACAATTGACAATAATAAAACTCCTAGCTCCTATATATACCCTACTTAAGCCTAAGATGCCACTCAAGGTCAACCTAGATAACTATATATAAGCCTTAGGCTGACCTAACTAAGTAAATAACAAAACAATAATTAGAATATAACTTAAAGAAGAGTTAAGATAGTCACAAACTGACTATTCATAGCCATATGTACTCTAAGATTAATGCCTTTCTAACTTCTTTAATCGTATTTTCCCTTTTTTCACATTTATTTTATTTCCCAATTTCTAGTTTAATTTTCTTTTCCTTAATTGTTTCCACTTGAAAAATTAAAAAAAAAATTATTCAACACCATTTAATTTTTTACCATCAATTATAATGAAAACACATATAAGCAACCCAATTTCATTTTCTCTTATTTTCCAATTAATATTTCCATTTATATTTTTAATTAGTTCCATTTAACCCAACACACCCTTTCATAATTGAAAATGCAAATAATCATTTTAACTCACTCCAATTTCACAATTTAAATAATGAATAAATGAAACATACTTGCATCTCATAATTTCTTTTTGGAAAAACACACAACATAAGAAATCACTTAAATCATGCATACATCAGAATTTCACAACACATAGAGATTCTAGAATCACTCTTAATTCAAATTCTAGATCAACACTAATCCAAAACAATAGAAATTGCACTCAAATTAAGTATGATTGTGTTTGGAAAAATGGGAAAGCCTAGTGTGACATCTCTAATATAACTATCATTGTGGAAATAATTCAAATTTGTGTAGCTAGGTGGAGAAATAAATATGTACCTATAACCACTCAACACACATCAACAATACCTACTCAATGTGTATATGGTCAAAGCACAACATACCATAAACACCCAATGGGGTATAATATCATAAATTGTAAAAGTAATATTTGTATGTACTGATGTAGATTGATTTATATAAATCTATCTCATAGAAAAAAGTACCCTTTGCTTGACATGGGATTAATTAGACATAATGATGCCTTGATTCAGGTGTTGTGAGGCATTTTATGCATCCACACTAGGTCTTGGACCCTTGCAAATTGAATAACATGCTTTTATTGATGTCTTCCAAAGGTGTTGCAAAGTGTTGTAAGATACTTTCACGCTTTTCTAGACTTAATGAACCCATTTCTCCCTAATTCAACATTATAAAATGTGTTTAATAACATTATTACATCAATCTAGAAGGTTCTTAACTTAAACTTAATGATAAACTAGTGTTGTAGTATGTCTTGCACATTCACATTGGTTCTTGTGCCTTCCCAGGATATGTGGACCTCATTTTAGTGTTATAAAGTATATTTAATCACACTTTCACATTGATTTATATGTCCCATATTAACCCATATTGTGCATCCAGAGGCCTAAATTAATCAAATACCCGACAACGTTGCATTTTAAACCTTATTTCCTTATCTCTTGGCTTCCTAGCTGTCAAAATGGCCCTTTGTGGGACCCATTCACCATGTATGGTGAATCAGTCCCATCTAGGTGGGAACCATTCACCATGTGTGGAAAATGAGTCCCATCTGGTTCAATTTTGACCTTTGAGCAAGACAAAAGTGAAATTTGAGTTTAATATTGCTTCATGTCAGCCTATGATGAGGTATTAATGGGTAAAATAGGTGAATTGCCTATAAATACAACCTTCTAATCCCTAATTTACATATTTCAACTCATTTTACAATGCATTCCTCATTCATCATCTCAAACAAGGTAGGGTTTCATCATTACAAATCATTCAAGATCACTTTTTAGACATTCAAGGGTAGATCCCTCATGTTTTCCTATAGAATTTAAAGATAAAGCATAATGGAAAGGTAATCAAATCCATTATTGCATGTTTCATTCTATTCTTTCATCATTTTTCTTTAATTACCTAAAAGGGGTTTAAGTAAGGCAAACCTCCATGCCCTAACATTCAACATTTCTCTCTTGCCTTGTGTGTTTATAGATTTAGACTTCTTGGAAGCTTGGAAGTCATTAAGAATCAAGTTAGAATTTTTTTTAGGTTTTCTCTACGTTCAAAAAGTAAAAATATCAACAAAAACTCATTTACAAGCCCATAAATCAAAGTTTCAGTAGTAGACACTTGTAGGAAGTCAAAGTGCAAATTAGAAGCTTCAAAATCCACCTTTCAAAATCTAAAAATTCAAAAGTGGACTCAGTCACCATGGATGGGAAATGAGTCACACTTCCATGTCAATTTTGTGCTTTTTGCACTTTTTGACACCCTTTTAACAAAGATAGGTTTCGGCCCAGTTTTACAAAACTAGGATTGATTTTCCCAAAACGGTGAATGAGTCCCTTCGGGCTTAAAAGTCAACGTTAGTAGCATTTCAAATGTTATTTAATATCTTCATCCACATTCCAAGTGTACACTTTCAATTTGATTCAATTTTGTTATGTTTTCCATTTATTTTTAGTTCATTTATGCATAACACAATGTATTTTCAAACAAGTCACATTTCTTAGGTTTTGCATATATAATCAGTCATTTAGATCCCTTAATTACACTTAGATCATTTCATTTAGTCACATAAACATCATATATAACATAATTTGAATGAACCCTTTAGCATTTTTGGCCTACCTCTCTCCTTTTAGGTGAAAAACCCTAGAAGAGCTAGAAATAAGCAAGGTGCCAAAAATCTACAGTTCATTTTGGTGAATCTTCTGTTTAGAATACTTTCTTGTCTGATCTTGGAGTCATTGATCATAGATATAGGATTTAGGATTTAATTGACTTTTCATTATGATGTACATTAGTTACTTTGCATGTTAGGTTTCCAATTTCACATTCATAAAAAGTGCATCTAATTTCATGTAAATTTGCTAAAATTTTGCATTTTTCATTTAGGTCTGCATTATAGCACTCTAAAACCATAAAAAATCCCTCAATTTTTTTTGAAACTTCTAAAAAATGTTCATATTTGGAATTATTCACTACCCTGGGCGAATTAGTCCCTTCTGACCCCTAAAACAACCTTTTATAGAGCTGAAAACCTTGGTTTTATGCTTTTGTTTGCTGCCATTAGTTATCTATATCATTTGGTTGACATTTTATAACATAGATTTTATTAGATTTAGCTTACATTAGCTCATTTCATGCATGGTTTAAATTTCACATTTGCATTCTCATATTGTTATGTATCATAATCAGTCAATTATCATCTGTAAATTGAATTTTATTTCAATATTTTACATTGCATTTTGAGTTAGCATAGCTTGTTCTTTCAAAATGTTATTTGCAATCTTATCCAAATTTTCAAAGAAAAATTTAGTTCATAAACATGTTAATCCTTCATTCAATACATTCCCTAGTTATGAAAGTCTCCTATTTGAAGAGAGTGAAAATGACAATGTTAACCTTAAAATCACACCTCCTCCTATCTCTCCCATTTGTGTGGATGATGTGATAAAAGAGCATACAAACATAGATAACCATGATGATCATATTTTTTCTTCTTCCAATACCTCTCCTTTTAGTGATGAAGGTATCTTGGCGAATGACGATACAATCATTGAGCATCATGAGGATCTTGTTTGTCCTTCTCCTCATCCCCTTTGGGAAGATATTTTAGCACAAAAGCATGAAATAATCAACACATTCTTAAAATAACCTTACCTAATTTATATTGTGTGCATAACTTTGTGGAAAATGAGATTATAAATGATTAGGATATGTTGGTTAGATACAACAACCCTCTTTATGATCCTTCCACTACCTCTCCTATTTTGGAAGATATTAGGGAACAAAAAAATGAAGTCATAAAGTATCATGATAATCACATTTGTTCTTCTCCTAGTATGTCTCCTATTTGTAACAAAGATACTTTGTTGTTAGAAAGCAAAACCAATAAAATTCATGAGGATCTTAGTTGTCCCCTTTCACCTACATAAAACTTTATTGAGAAAAATAATTCAATCATTGATCATCCTCATACTTGTGATGAAGTCTTAGGAAAGCCAACCTTAGAATGAAAATAGATTTTGGTTTATATTTCTTCTCCAAACTCTCCTCCTAGGAACAATATCATGGTGCAAAACATGAACTACAATAATGATATGGACTATCACTTGTTAATGGATGTTAACATTATCTAACCTCAACTCATACTTTACCCCCCTTCACATAAACCTCCACCTCAAAGAAAACCCAAGTTTACTCTCTATTCTCCTTCACACAAACAACAAAATAAACTTGAACTTATCCTTTACCCATCTCAAAATAATGTATCATAGCAGCTAAGTAATAATATTGTTTCTCATGCATATAACACTCGAAATAATCCAAAATTGATACAAACAATTCCACCCTCCATACCTTTACCCAATCCACATAGTGCTCCTCGTTACATCCCACACACAAAGGAGTATGATCTTGTTGAACAATTAAATAATAATCCTGCAAAGATTTCCCTTTAGGATTTACTTCAGAACTCAAGAAATTACCACAATATTCTTCAAATAATCTTAAATTCATAAAACTAATCAAACTAATCTTGACATTACTTTCCATCAAGATGAGCTCCCTCCTTTAGATTTGCGTAAACAAAGTGATGCTTTCTTGATCATTGCTCAATACACTAATAGTTTTGACCATCATCCTTTAACCATGAAACAAAAAAAATACACCTTCGCTTAATGTTAATGTCATCTTGCAAAATTTTCATGATTTGATTTCGTTAGATTTTATACGTTCCTGTAGCACCATTTTAAATATAAAACTTTAAACTCTATTCCATAGTGTATATCATCATGAAGTTAGTTTAAAGAAAACAAATAAAATAGCACTCTTTATGAAATAATCCATTATTCTCTACAAACAACACAACAACAAAAAGTTTGTTGAAATTATAAAAATCATAATGAATAACCTATTCCATAGTGGATTGGTGTCATTTGTGAGAAGAAACCCTTTCCCAACCCTTGATAATGCTAATGATGAGGATGCAATGGACAAAATCAGTTCTCAATGTGAAGAGAGTGACTCTACATAAGCTTTGTGGATCAAATTGTGGAGGATTTGTTGAAGAATGAAGCATTATATTTATAAAATGTCAAATGCTTTAAGAGTGCTCAAAATAGAGAAATGTGGGATAAAGATTTGATCAATGGGATGAAGCCACTTGTCAACTTGTGAGTGGTTAAGGAATGTGCAAGTTTTGGTCAATGTGCCAAAGAGGGGGAGATTCAAGTTTGAATTTGAAAGTTAAATGTCGAGTTTGAGTTGCAAGGGACATGTAAGAGCTCATAAATGCTTTGTTGGATGTACATGTCCACTTGTTTTTGAATTCAAATTTGAGGGAATATTCCTCAAAGATGCCATGTTGATGGAAAATGTTGAATTTATAAATGAATTAAAATGATTTATTGGTGAAAGTGGGAAAAGCTAGAGGGTGTGATGGGTGGTTAGGTTAGGTCAATTAGGATTAGATTAGCTTAGATGATGTTTAGGGTATTTTGACCCATTTGACTTAAATATTTTGATTTATTTAAATCAAGAGGGAGAAATATGAATTTTGAGATTTAATTAAATAAAGTTTTGATTTATTTAATCAAAGAGGGTATGATAGGCTTAAATTAAATAAAGTTAATTTATTCAATTTAAGTGTATGATGAACCTGATTTACTTGATGAGTGGATGAATGTGACTTTGATTTATGTATGTGATGCTATTTATGCACCATGCAAAATGCTAATTTAATGTGTCTACATTTTTTCCCTCTTTGAAGCAATGTACTTGTTGTGTTGGTTCAAAGAATAAGCTTGCCGCGATCAAAACTCATATTTTTTTTTTTTTCAGATGCCCCAGTGCAAAGAAGTACACTGGTACATTGCCCCCTCGAGATATCGAGCAAAAAGATTCAATTTGAGGGTCGATCTCGTGATAAATAGGTTCAAAATGAATGGTATGGACGATTGCAATGATGATGCAAATGAGATGATGATGCGATAATGGCTATATGATTATGCAAATGTATGATTTTATGAGATGATTAGACTAACAGATCTATATTATGATGACTGAACATGCATGTGAGATGATATGTAGAATGCCAATGATTTGTGGATGTAGGATGGATGCATTGGTGATGTTAGGTTAGCGGAAAGAGAAGAAAGAAGAAATGAGATGATGACAAGAGGATCCAACAAGTCAATGATCTGATGAGACTTTATTAGGGATGATGATGATGATGATAGATGATGATTTGCTTATCAAGGATTGGGATTTTAAAAGGGCTATTTACCTTATGTTTGATAACACACATAGGTACGATGCATTAAGGTATAAAGAACTAGGATGGCATTGTACCTAGTGAGATGGACTTTGACTCGACAAACAGATGGGAGTATTCTTGTTCACACATGACATACAGAAACCTTGCTAGGATAAACCTAAGAAAGCAAGTATTCACCAAGTTATTTTACAAGAACATCCAACAAGCACAACAGACAAAAGATAATGATCGTTTCCCCATTCCTATCTCTCTAAATCCTTCATTTGGATATCATCGAGAGGTCCTTGGAATGAGCGCAATAAGATAAATCAAAAGAAGAGATCAAATACACAAACATGCCAATGTTCTTCATACCTCTAGCCAAAGGGATTTGTTTTGATAGGATAAGAATCCAAAGTGATATCCAAAATCATGCCCATTGTCAGAACGATATATCCTAGGACATGGATTGTATAGGATGATGATGGGGTGATAAGTTGATTGATAGGCTGTTGATATAAGGTTGATTGACATGTTTGAAAATGATCAAGATTTTGATTTTTATTTTAACGGTTTGTTCTTCAATTTTTATTTTGTGTTTGAAGTTTTCTTTTGCTGATTATTTTGATTGTTTCTGCTTATTTTTCCAAAGGATGAATGTGATGATTAGTTTATTATGGATGATTGATTATCGCGGGTGAAAGTGAAATGGGATGGATAGATTTTTTCAAGTATTTGGATGTTTTTTATGTTTTTAGAATGTTTTGAGGCTGTTTTGGGGTTTTTTGTTTTTTTCAAATGTTTTGATTTTTTTGATTTTTTGAATGTTTTGGGGTTTTCTGAGATTTTATGGATCTTTTTGGATTTTGTGTCACGAAGGCTAATCAAACATTAGTCTTTCCTACGTTTAATCTTAGAGACAACATAGTTCAGATTCCATGTTCTTTTTTGTTTTTCTAACTTTTTGAGTGTTTTTGGATATTTGATGTTTTGGATGTTTTTGGATTTTTTGATGTTTTGGATGTTTTTGGATTATTCGCATGATTTTGATGATTTGGATATGGATGTGTGTGATGATACCAGTGCTCTATTTGGGGATTTTTCTAAAAAGCAAGCTAAGGTTGATTGATCAAATCGATGGATTGATGATGATGATGATAACATTGTTGAGGATACACAACAATGCAAGGATTTGATTGATTAGGATTGATGATGATAACATTGTTGAGGATGCACAACAATGCAAGGATGGATTGATCGGGATTGATGATGATAAAATTGTTGAGGATGCACAACAATGCAAGGATAGTGTTAAGAAACATGAGGATTGAGATGTCGATCGGATTGATGATGATAACATTGTTGAGGATACACAACAATGCAAGGATAGTTTTAAGAAGCACAAGGATATCCCAAGAAGATGATTTTTGGATTGGATTTGATTGATCATGATTGATGAAGCTTGATTTGGAACAAAATTTGTTCAAATGATTTGATGTGATGTTTGAAGTGCAACTTATATGCAACTAATAGTGATTACTTGTATTGATGTTTGATGAAAGATGAAGACTGATAAGGAAAGTTTTCTCATCAAAATATGCCATGGGCTAGTGATTTGGATTTTGGATCACAAATACTTTTGTCAATATTCAGATCACCACATAAGTTGGAGGATATAGATCAAGATTTATTCTTGAAGCAAGATGTAAATATCTCCCCCTAGTGTCTAGCAATGTATGGAATGTTATGGATAGATGACTAGATAGGTGTATGGATGGATGGATATGGATTATCTTGTGATAAGATAAGGCATTCAGATAAAGAATGCTCATTTGGATAATGCTTCATGGCTCAGATAATGCTGGGTAGGATAGGATCAATGAAAATGACCCATGTCAAGATGTTTACTATAAGCAAGTGTAAATTGTTCACTAAACTTACACCAAGATCAAGATAATTTGGATGATGGATGCAGATGGATGAAAATGGATTGGATCAATGGTTTATGGATGGATGGAATTATTATGGATAAGATGGATGGATTGTTTGCTTTATTACAGATGGGATAAGATGCTTTCACCTGAAGTGGCACACATAGATGCTTGATTCGACACATGACGCTTGTTTGCCATATTTTTGTCATGGTATTGCCCAAAGTGCCATTGAAGTGGTTTTCACTAGAGGACAATTTTTTCTTTACTATTTTCAATAATTTTTTTGATTTTTTTGGATTTTCATAGTTTTTGTTTTTTTTTTGTTTTTTTGAAAGATTTTAAGCTCATGCTCAATCACAAGGTGTTGTTGATGTAGACACTTCTATCATAATGTGTCATCGATACCCTGCCTAAAAAAGTTCTTTTGCTAAGATACATGCACTTGAATACAACATTTGAGATTTTTCATTTGCTTTATTGATACTGGGATTAACTTTTTCTCTGTGTGCAGATCGTGATAGAGTGCCTTCAGAATCCTTATGATGAAGGTTCATTGCTAATACATGGTCAATTTGATAATTAGATATCATGCGTGGAAGCATGGATGGAGTGTGGTTAGGGATAGAAGATGGATTGGTTCACAGTTTGGAACCTTTGACTCTCCAAACTTGGGAAGATGAGTAATGATGGGTGGATATGAAAATGTGCATGGAATTAGGACCAACTGCTTGATACACTTTGTACATTGCTTGAAAAGCCTGATTTTTATTTTGTGGACATCCTTGATGGATACTTTTCCCTTTTTTATTTTGCCCCATAGTTTCTTTGACTGATGGAATTTGATAGGGATGATCTTTCTTTGTATTCTTTGGTATCCATTTGTATTTGATTTTTCCTTCCTGCTTCTTAGCTTCTTTTTCTTTGATAACTTTCTTTGTGCTTTGATTTACATCCTTCATTTGATGTTGGTCCCAATTCATGGATGGGGTGATGGGTGGATGAAGATTCATGACGTGGCTAGTTGTAGTATAGACATTGTTTTCATCATAAGGATTGTTCGTGATTCCTATTTTGATGTTTTCTTGAGACAAAGTTGCCCCGTCTGGTGGTAGTAGTACCTTCATGCTTTGATTTCGCCTATTCTGAGAGCTCTTGTTTAGAATGTATTCTCTGATAAATGACCACCATAGGTGATGCCATTCCAATTTGCTACTTCGCTAACTCTGAGTTATACTATTCTATCTGACTTGTTTCCTTGAGCGGATAATGCTGGATATCTGCATACCTAATGTCCTCAGTTTGAATTTGTGATATATTTGATCCTAATGTTGACAACTCAATAACCTGCTCTTTTTGTGTAATAATGTTAGGAATAAAAGAATCTTGTTCTGAATGAAGATCATCTATGTGTCCATCCATAGAGAGCATCTCAGTAGATGGAGGAGTATGTGCTATGTTGATATGATCATTATTGGTGAAATCTTGTATAGATAGAAGATTGTCCATTAGATCATTATAGTATCTTGGAGATACAAATTCTTGATCTTGATTAATTTCATAATTGCTTTTGATATGCTTTGGATCAAGTTCTTGACATGGGTCAATTTGAAAGGATGGATTGCTTGTAAATGGTTCTTGGATGTTTTTATTAGATATGGTAAGTGGTGTAATATCTTCAAGTGTCGAGTTCATGGTTCCTTCAGTATCTATAACCATGAGGTCAAAGGGGGTCAACATGTCTTGGAAAGGACCATTGCTAGAACTTGGTGAAATATTTTGATCGTGCTTTGGAATAAATTCTTGAGATACATCCTCTAACTCATAAGATGATTTAGAGACATTTTCAATAAGATCATTGGTCGATGGATTGTAAATTATGTCAATGTGATCAAATAATTCTAACTCTCCTTGAAATAGATCACTAAAAAGTGGCTCTTGATGTATGGTGAGTTGATCATTGGATGGGATGGAAACATCTTCAAGGTGCTCATCGATGGAGAGATCTTGATCATTGTTTTCAATAATTGTGGTGGATGGATTTTCAATGTCTTCAACCATAGGGTCAAATGATGTTGACATTTCTTGAATTGGATCATTGTAGGGCATTGCTGGTGGATTTTGATCATGATTGAAAAGTGACTCTTGATGTATGTTAATTTAATCATTGGATGAGGTGGAAACATCTTCAGGGTGTTCATTGATGGATAGACCTTGGTCATTGTCCCCAATAGTGATTAACTTTTGATCAATAAGGTTTTAGATGAGATTTTTGAGTTGGATACAATCTAATGTTGTGTGTCCCTTTGTTTTGTGGAAGCCACAAAACTACTTCTCGTTATACCCTAGTGGTTTAACTAAGGGCTCTTGATAATCCTCATAAACAAGGAGTTTAATGAGATTTTCTTGTGCTAGATGTTGCATGACTTATTCGATGGATCTCCCAAGTGGTCTGTATTTTCATTTGTTACCTTGTGAGATTTGACCTTGTGGTGATTAATTTTGGAGATATGGTGATTGGTCTTCGAGATGTGGGGGTTGAATCTGTTGATGTTTTCGATCTTGACATCTAACTTCTTGACATTGGAGATATTGTTCTTGATGTGGTTGTGGACACAACTCAATGCTTTAATGGCATGGTTCAACCAAAGGAAGAGTGTATTGATTTTGGAGTGAAGATATCTCTTGGCTCAATAATTCAATTATTTTGGCATATGAAGCATGTTTCTCTAGTGAAATTTGATCTTAATTTTGATATTGACTCCCTTGGTATAGTTGATTTGGTTTTTTCTCAAGCAGATTTGGGATGCATATTTGTAGTTTTTGAATGGGATCATGGACAAATTGATTTTGGACAATGTTCTGATTTGGAATGATGTTCAAATTTGGCATGATAGGTTGAATTTGAACATTGTTGATGTTGGGAATCGCATTGCCTTGATTTAGGTAACTTTTATTTTGCATGGTGTTTCCTTGGATTAATACATGGAGTCATTATCATCGTTTTTGAATTTTGAACAACATTTTTGTGATTCAAAAACATATTTCCCAAAGTTTGTTGGATTCATGTTTGGAAAACTTGTACTTGGTACATTCTCATTGGCATGTAGGGATTTGGTGCAATGATGTTGGTCATTTGAAAACTCGTGCATTGATTGTTTGGTTGACAGACTTGTAGGTTTGAATTTAGATCTACCATCAAGAAATTTGTTCCAGTCTTTGATTTGGGCATACTCATACTTGTTGTACCATTGACATTTGTAGAAGGTAATGATCCAATGTATGGATTGTATAAGTGTGATTTTTGATAATCAATCGACATTGTAAGGCTTTGAAAGTTCAATTGATTTGGATTACTCATGATGTATGGATCAAGTTTGTATTCCATGTTCTTCTTTTGTTTTGACCTTGTTGCAAAAGTGACCTCTAAGGTTCTTAGGGCCAATGACAAGATGAAGGATGAAAGGGGTGAATGATATGAGTGTTGAACGTTTAGGAACTTTGGATCAATGCTAGACTTAGGGCTTGATTTTGATTGGTTTGATTGGATTTGGATTTTTAAATCCTAAAATGTTGGATGTGATCTTAGGATGAACTTGTTTAAAGGATTGCTAATTTAATTAAATGTATGAGAAAGGATGTATTCCCCTACACCTGACTAAACAAGCTGATTTTTATTTTGATGATTTACCCAAGTCTAGAATGATGTTTCCAAAAGATCTAAAGTTGTTTATGAGATGGATTTTGATAGATGTTTGGAATTTGGATGAAGTGTTTTATTTGACCCTAAATGAACCTAGGAAGGACTTGTTTACGAGACCAAGATAGTGAAGAACATTCCTTTCTCTAAGAGTAATTCAAAATCAAAAGACCAATGTTTGCATGAAAACCATATGACCAAAAGATGCCAAGCACATGTGTGGGGTCCAATTGATTCAATCTTTGATTAATGGATTCTTTTTATCAAAAGAACTTCTTGATTAGGTTTTCAATTGAAGTTCCAATGTCCTAATTTTCTTCCATCCCACAAAATGCATTATGTGGAAATCGAGGAAATCAAGGCAAAGGTTTCCTAATGTTGACCTTAGTAGGAGAAAATTGAGATGAAATCCAAATTTTTAGAAGCCTCTAAGGATACGATTCCTAAGGGCAAGCAATAAAATGTGAATTTGTTCAAGGATATTTGCTTCTTCTAAAGGTTTTGATATTTTATTCTGATGTTGAATGTTGGTTTTCTAATGTTTTCAATCAAAGCATTATTTTTTCAAACTAACTCACAAGCAATATAACATCCTAGCTCAATTGGTATGTTTTTCTTCGTGGGCTTGCCTCATGCCCTTCATAGAAGAAGAGATGATTTTACATGTAACCAAGGAAAGAGTATAAAGGTATGTTAAGAATGAAGTCTTAACCTCTATACTTTAACCAAGATTGGACATGGCAAGTAACTTCTTGGAATCTAAGTTTCAATGCACCACTTTGATAAACTTGTTGAATGGATCAATTGGTCAATACAAACAAAGGTTTTAGTTCAGAATTTCCATTCATGGAGATTGATCCATACAGTAAGAGTCCCCTTTCAAATCCATCTCGTCAGAGCCAACCACATGATACTGGCATTTACTCCAATACCCACATTTATATCCCGGTTGGAAATACTTTTGGCTTTAGAGTGTTACTAGTTGAGTTGTTCCCTTGGGTGAGTACTTTTTTCCCAATTCAGGCCCTCTAAGATAGACAAAAGTGAGTGAACATAGTCATAGTTTGATCAACCTTCATTTAGAAACAAAGGGAGAACACATGCAATAGGTTTACTCACACTCGCACAATGTTTTGTTCAATTTTTAAACCCAAACTGAAGTGTGTCGGTAATTAATTACACAATTTAATGTCACCAAAAGAATTTTGATTCTCAAGATCACCATGAGGCACGAGAGAAGCACATACATCTTTTGATGATATTACTTTGTGTAAATAATTACAAAACAATGAAGATACACATTTGTTTTATCCTTCAAAGAAATGATTTGATTCATTTTAAGCACCAAAGGAAAGATAAAGATTTTTTTGTTTAATTTTAGGCCAAATCAAAATATAGTACATGTCTAAGGTTCAATTTAATCCCTTGCAATAAAAATTCAAAGCTTTTGAAGTGTTTTTTTTAAATCCCAAAACCAAAGATGAGTTAGCCTAAAACAAAAAATTAAGGTGTAAGACAGAATCTTTGAGCATTAAAAAATGCTTTTGAATTTCAATTTTGATGTTCAATTTATCACCTATTTTCCTTCAAAGATCTCTTGCAAGCTCCTTGTGCAATGAAATGCTCCTTGCTTTTCCTTCATTTACCCCTTCCTCGTTTTCCTTCGCTTTCCTTTGAAACCTTTGTTTTCCTTTCTTTTCCTATTAATACCATAGATAATATTAATTTCAATGTCAAAAGAGAGAAGAGAATTTGACACTTGATATTTGAAAAGTAATTGAAGCAAGCATTCACACATTATAACTTTACACCAACAGATTTCAAAACCATTGATATATAGAGGATAAAACTCATTAAGCAAAGTTTAACTCAAATGTCCCCCATCTTTTTAACTTTTCGAAAGAGTGTTATCTCACACAATCATATGAATGAAAACAAGGATGTAATTATGATCACCAAAGAATTTGCATCATATATTTAATGGATGCAATAAAATATTTTAAAAGAAGAATTTGCATATGGTGATCTACACAAAGATCAAAGAGACTGTTTGTCATGGCGTGAGTCTGATAATCCTAGGAATAAAATAAGATGTTTCAAGGATTAAACACACATTCACTTTAGAGAGAAACCTAGCAGGATATCATAGGAGTCAAATCATAGTCACCATCATAATTCTAATCACAGTCATACTATTGCTAAGGAATGACTTGGTAGAAGTAAAGAACTATCCATATGGTTTCTACCTCATCCACTATTGCCATTAATTACTCACCACTAGAAGTAGATAGCAATCAATGCCCATTCCAAGACATTGGTTGTATTTTGGAAGATTCATAGATTGAATGAAGCATGCTCAACATGATAATCCTTTGTTTGACTCACCATATTTTTAATGCAATGACTAAAACACATCAGAATAAATTAACTCTAGTTTGAGTCTTCTACAGCTTTGGACTTGACACAACCAGAAAAAAACAAAACCCAACTAAAACTGTTAATTTGGGCTCAGATATTAATTTTTCTCATAATTTATTTCTTTGAAAAATTTGTGGTCAAAAGAGAGACTCCAGAAACTAGCATACAAGGTTGAAGTCCTGATAAAAAGTGAAAGGAATGATAACTGTCAAAAATAGAATCTATTGGAAGATACACATTAATGCACAACAAGATATTTCTCAAACTCCATTCAATGTTGTGAATGCCTCCTGCAAGCAATAAATGAGAAGTGATTGGTGACACAGAGATTTAATGCACAGAGATAACGCCCCCCCTCTATTTCAAAATTCCTCTTTCCCATGTCTTCTCTGTAGAAATAAATAACTCCAAATGGATTCTAAAGCCCACTCATAAATCCTCATAGAGATAGTAGAGAAGATGATGCATAAGATATTCTAAAGGAATATCTCATACACATTAAATATCCACCATTTGAGATAAGATGATTCCAAAGGAATTTTATTCACAACTTTCATCACTGCCTCCCATTATCTGTTAGTAGAGCCATTGATTTGTTTTGTGTAGCTAAACAAGCATTATTAAATATCTCAAAATAGCGTCACTCTTTAAGTTGGAGACAATTTTGACAACATCTAATAAATGGAAAAGCTTGATAAGACAGAGAAGTTAATGCAAATTTAAAATCTACAGATTTGATCGACCTTTCAAGCATAGATTTGACTGCCACTATATGAAGGAGCATTAAATATTGATGGAATAGTGGAGGCATATCAAATAAAGAGAACAAAAATTTCAATCAAATTAAATGCCAACAACAGTCACCTGTCACAAGTTTCACCTGATTTGTTGAGATCTAAGCATGATGTGCATCTGACCTTGTATGCTCGATTCAAGATTATCACTTTTGTCTATAGCTATTTTATTAGCAGTCAATCTTTGATAGAAAACATAAATAGCCTAGAATATTTATGTTACAGAACGGCCCTTCTGTATATGGTGAAAATTTTATTCTCCCATGTTTGTATAGAAATGTTCAACTGGAGTTGCATATGTTTAAAATTGAGAATTCCTAGTATGTCACTAATATAGCGAGACAAAGTTTCCAGGGCCTAATTCCTAATGCTTGTGTTATAGATTAAGATATTATCTTTACTTCTGTAAGTATAGGTTCTATCAAGCTTCTTGCTTCGAGGATCATCAAAAGTATAGGCCTCAAAATGCACATGTGATATACACATTTCCCTTCCTCTTAAGTGGCCAACAAAGAATTCTTGAATACTTTGCAATGTAGGTGGAAATTTGGAACACCAAGTGGTGGTTTTTGTGGCTCAGAGCAGTGGAGGAGGGGTGAAAATTTTGGGAGTGATTTTGATGCACAGGGGGTTTGTGAAGGAGGAGAGGAGATGATCGGAGATAGAGAATGGGATCGATGTAACCCTTGTGTCGATTGAGGTGGTGGAAAAGGGTTTGAGGCTTGCCCTACTAGAGGTCAGTGACAAGAATTACTATGTAATGAATCCTTGGATCCCAAGCATTGGTGAAATCCTGCTTCCTTGTATGCTTCTTGTTGTTGGGAAGATGGACATCTTCAATGACAGACAGATTGAGTAATGCAAAGAAATGAAATGATTTGGGAAAGATGTGGAACTTTTAGAATTTTCAAAGATGGGGCATTTCTTTCCAATTTATGGAGAGGTGGAGTAGAGAAAAAAGTTTTAGCGCTACAGATGCCATTTTATCGTAAAAGTGAAGAGCAAGCAGGAGGTTTGTTACTTTGAGTTTTGGATGTGATTAGCTTGGGAACTATATTTTATGCAAGAATAAAGGAGCACACATTTCATTAAGTCACTTTTTTAAAGCAGATAGAAAAGAAAATATAATACAAAAAATGATTTACTAGTGCAAAGAATCCTTTTAGAAAAAATTAAGAAAGCACGTTAATTTTAAAAAAGAACCTCTTCAACTGAAATGAAAATTTAGAGATGAAGAAACTATGTTAACAAACATTAAGAAAGAAATTTTTCTTATCTTAACATTTAGAAATCATCCTCTTGAGTATTTAATAATTCTTTAAACAAAAATTGAAGCTTGAACAAGACATTTAAGTGTCTACAGTCCTATTTCAACCGATAGAAGTCACCAAATGTAAGTTTGATTTACTCTTCTTCCATCTTAAGACCAATAAAATGAAATCGATGAAAATGGAGGATACTCCAAGCCCTCCCTCGAGCACCATTTTAAATCTACAACTTTAAATTCTATTCCATAGTGTATATCATTATGAAGTTAGTTTAAGGAAAACAAACAAAATAGCACTCTTTATCAAATAATCCATTATGCTCTACAAACAACACAACAAAACAAGTTAGTTGAAATTCTAAAATTCATAATCAATAACCTATTCCATAGTTGATTGGTGTCACTTGTGAGAAGTGACCCTTTCCCAACCCTTGATAATGCTAATGATGAGGATGCAATGGACAAAATCAGTTCTAAATGTGATGATAGTGAATTTGCATAAGCTTTGTGGATCAAATTGTGGAGGATTTGTTGAAGAATGAAGCCTTCTATTTATAAAATGTCAAATTCTAAGAGTGTTCAAAATAGAGCAATGTGGGATAAATATTTGAGTAATGGGATGAAGCCACTTGTCAACTTGTGAGTGGTTGAGGAATGTGCAAGTTTTGGTCAATGTGCCAAAGAGGGGGAGATTCAAATTTGAATTTGAAAGTTAAATGATGAGTTTGACTTGAAAGGGACATGTAAGAGCTCATAAATGCTTTGTTGGATGTACATGTCCACTTTTTTTTGAATTCAAATTTGAGGGAATATTCCTCAAAGATGTGATGTTGATGGAAAATGCTGAATTTATAAATGAATTAAAATGATTTATTGGTGCAAGTGGGAAAAGCTAGAGGATGTGATGGGTGGTTAGGTTAGGTTAATCAGGATTAGATTATCTTAGATGATGTTTAGGGGATTTTGAGCCATTTGACTTAAATATTTTGATTTATTTAAATCAAGAGGGAGAAATATGAATTTTGAGATTTAGTTAAATAAAGTTAATTTATTCAATTTAAGTGGATGATGAACTTGATTTACCTGATGAGTGGATGAATGTGAATTTGATTTATGAATGTGATGTTATTTAAGTGCACAATGCTAATTTCACGTGTCTACAGTTCCTATAATGGGAAGCATAAAATCTCACAATCTAGAGACACTTGTGTAAGTATGGCATCTAATACTAAGAAAGATGCATATTTAACACCAATCACAAGACCACCTTCTACCATTGATCAAGAGTACATCTTTTCAAAACTCATCCAAGCTCACTTGATCACCCTCCCTCCCAGAATTTGAAAGAAATGTTATTCCAAGACTTCCTTTTGTGCCTATCATAGAGCTCATGGACACTCCACTAATGAATGTAAGGTTTTGAGTCACAAAATTCAAAATTTTCAAGAGTTTGGTATGCTTCCCTATATGGGGGCGCCCAATTCCTCTAATTTCTATTGATTTTCACTCTAGCATTCATTTCATTAATCATTTCAGCTCACCTTTGTCCTACACTAAGTGGGAGCAAGGGGTGCACTAACCTTTTCCTTGTATGTCACTTGTGGTTGCCTCCTTTGGCTAGTTGTTAACCTTTCATGAATACATAAGAGCAAGCTTGGGATGTCGATTTCATGCCTTAAGTTGGCTTGCATATGACATGCTTCTCTCTTTCATGATGTAGCTTATAGGAAACATATGACTTGGCATAGGGATTTTTGAGTAAGCTCTCATGTTCCTGTTCTTCTACTTTAAAGAAATTGCTCATAGTACAAGTGCTCGCAACCACTTTAAAGTGGGGACATACATCACCACTCAAATTTCATTGTGCAATTTATTCTTTCTTGGGATGTGTCCTTTTCTTGGTGGAGTCATTGGGCTTGATTCCCTCTAAGAGTGTGATACTTCTTTTGACACATCCTCTCTTGGAGATGTGAAGCATAATGTTCCCTGAGATAAGATCTTGCATGAAAAAATAAAAAACCATTTGAACAATCCTTACACTATTTTATATTAACAATGTCTATGAGTGTCAAGCATACAAACTTTTGCTTACCTCATAGAGCTCAAAAATCATTTTCCTCTGTGGCACCTTGTTAAATTTATTAGGAGGTACAACTTTGATCTGGTTGAGCGTGAAGCCCATCTAGTGGCATGACTTTCCCCATAGCCACCTATGTGTTTTTGAGTGCATACCAACTAGCGTATGTTTCTCACCTTATGGGATTTCTCACCCTATGGACAAATAGAAGTTTCATGGTCCCGGATTGAGTATGTTGTGGACTTCTCACCCTACAGATGACCTGAAGTTTTGTAGTCCCAAACTAAGTACATATTTTCCAGCCCATTTATCTTCTCCTTACCATTGTATGATTATGTATCTTTTTTGTTTGACTTGGGATCTTTGACCCTATCGGCTTGGCCACCTTCTTTGATCTTTGTTATTCTTTGTAAACAACATCTATACACATGGATCTCTCTTGAATGTCTACTTTAGTGTGTGTTGGACATAATGAGGTCTTTATTCAGGGGTTGTGAGGCATTTAATGCATCCACACTAGGTCTTGGAGCCTTTCAAATCAAATAACATGCTTTTATTGTTGTCTTGTAAAGGTGTTGTAAGATATTTTCATGCCTTTCTAGAATTAATGAACCCATTTCTAAGTAATTCAACATTATAAAATGTATTTAATAACATTATTGCATCAATATAGAAGGTCATTAACTTAAAATTAATGATAAACTAGTGTTGTAATGTGTCTTGCACATTCACATTGGTTCTTTTGCCTTCCTAGGCTATGTGGACCTCATTTTAGTGTTGTAAAGTGTATTTAATCACACATTCACATTGATTTTTCTGTCCCAATCCCTAATTGGCATTCACATCATCACTAATAGTCCCACATTAACCCATATTGTGCATCTTGAGGCCTAAATTGATCAAATACTTGACAAGGTTGCATTTTAAAACTTATTTCCTTATCTCCCGGCTTCTTGGCTATCTAATTGGCCCCTATGGGACCCATTTCCCATATATGGTGAATTAGTCCCATCCAAGTGGGACCCATTCACCATGTGTGGTGAATAAGTCCCATTTGGCTCAATTTTGGCCTTTCAGTAGGAAGAAACTGAAATTTGAGTTTTATATTGCTTCATGTTGACCTCTTATGAGGTATTAATAGGAAAAATAGGTGAATTTCCTATAAATAAAACCTTATAAGCCCTAGTTTACATCTCTCAACTAATTTTAAAATGCATTCATCATTAATCTTTTCAAACAAGCTATGGTTTCTATTGACACCAAAAATTGATGAGGTAACAGAGTCTTATGTGAAACTCAGTTTAAGGGGGACCTTTTGTGCTAAACTGAGTAACCTCTGGATTTTTAGAGAAGTTGACTTCTTCTATAATGGGGTTTGGAAAGAGAAAAGGATGTTTATACAATAAAATAAAGTCTAACCTAAGGTGATGCACCAAGATTTAATGATAGGCATGATAAATCATAGATTTAAGGGCCTAAATAGTGTCGTAGTGTTCCAAATAATCGAAGACTTAACATTATAGTGTAGACATTTCATTCATTGACATAAAATAACATTGCATACATTCCTACTGGCAAGAAGACTCCTTAGACATGATCAAGGTAAGAAAAATTGCATTCAACATATATAGAAGTTCTCAAATGAAATGTCAAGAAAATAAAAAACATAGTTCACAGTTTGATCAAATAGTATGAAAAACAAAAAAACCGAACAATTGGCACAGTATGAGAATTTTTGTAATAAAATAAAATAGTAATAAAAACCTAACATATTTTACTAAAACCAACATTATAGTTCCAAATTTTAAACCCTTTTCTCATCATAGAGAAAAGTATATATAGCATAGAAAACCTCCCACCACCTCGAAGAGCAATAACGGAAAAGATCTCGCAATCCTCTATAATGATGGCACAAAAAGAATATTTCCCAAAGCTGTTACAAAAGAAATAATTAGGAACCAAGCATTCAGTCATTCCAGGCCTAGGTGCATACTCTGTAATGATGGCAGTGGTCCCAACTAGGCCCAATCAGACAAGTGTCATCCCTTTGTGTGAATGATTATGATAAGCAGCAACCAATAGCATCATTTGGTTCATTTGGTTCATCGCCGGCATATGAGATCCACTGGTTAGGCATGTGGCAATCTTTTTCTGCCCCTATGAACCCTTTTCCATTTGTTGCAATGGATTCACATTAATGCAACATATGTCGAATGGGCTAAGTACTTTATCACAACAGAGGGAACATTTATCAGTTGGGCATAAAAGATGCGTGGTAGCATTTTGCTGCCCATAGTTGCTATTTCATCTCTGTACTGAAAGATTTGTGAACATTCGACAAGTAGCAAGTGCATACGAAAGTTAGCAACCATAGGGCCCACTAGAACCTTTTAGGAATGAGGGATTTGTGGTAGCATTTCAAAGGTCAATGAGGCATCAAGGAAACAAGAAATAAAATTATCTTGTAGCCACAACTCGTGGAAGCACAACGGAGTTTCCGAGGATCCAAAGGGAATGTTGATACTTGAAGTTACGAAGAGTGGAAATGTGGATCTGCAGATCAAAACCTTGATAAAAGGCTGAGCAAACTTGGCAATGTACAGGCCAGCGCATAGAAAAATAAACCCAAAGGGTGCTGGTTAAATATTTATTAATATCTTTTGGTGACTATTAGGGGCATTTCGACTAAGGAACAAAGAACCCAAAATTTCTCTAATTCTACAGACCAGAGTGCCATTTCATTAGGCTAATGGAGTTAGATATTGGAAAAAGCTACCTACAAAGGTGACCATTCATCCTCAGACGGCTTCACTATGTTATGCAAATTCTCTTGTACTCCACTTAGATCAATAGTTTCTTTGTGAGGCAGTACATTTGGTATACCAGCCCTTGTTTGTATATGAAATAGTAGCTGTGAGAGTGGATGAATGACTCCCTCAATGTTGGTCACCATGGGAGGATGGCTGAATTACTTGAAAACCTCTGTGTTATCTTCCATCTCTTCTATCTTTTCTGCAATCTACTCAGTCATGGCAATAGAGCCATCCTTGAGGAACAGGGATGGTAGTCCCATCTTGCCTAACTCAAAGAAACTTCCTTGTATGTGATCCAGTGTCTTACTTAGAATAGCCATGATTGCCTTAGTGCTCTAGAAGGCAGAGTGGCAATGGATGAATTTGTTTCTCATTCAAGCAGTAGCATCCTGATCCTCAATACCCACTCTAAACAAGCTCTCATCATAGACTATGCATAACTTGATGAGCAAATATTTTGCTTTAGGAACCTTCTCCAAGATGAACCATGGGAACTACTCAACCATATCAAGAGCCTCTTGGCTTAGCCTTGATGCCTTGGTGATGAATCAAAGGGTAGGTTGTAGAGTTAAACAAAAGGCTTTAATCCTTTCCCAGTGGGAAATGTACAATTCCTTAATCAATGAAATAATGTCTGGCTGTGTAGAGTGAGGTAGGAGAGTGCTTTTAAGAGAAGCAATTTTTGCATCTCTTGAAATAATACTGTCAACCAATTCTATATTTTTATTTTTCTTGGATGCCAGCTATTCTGCAGAGCTACTCATTTCTTTATTCCAATTCTTCTTAGCTCAAGAGTAATTTACTAAATGCTCATCTAGAGAAGTTTTTGTCTCTCGGAGCTCTTCCTCTTTTTGAGCTTTTAGGCCTTTAAATTTGGCCTCTTTCTCTTGTATTCTTTGGTCATATTGAGTCTGTTGATGTTCCAGCTCCTCATTCTTCTATGTCATTCCTTGTCTATACTCAAGGCGAAGCCACTCCAGCTCTTCATTCTTTAGTTGCAGATTTTGCTCCGCCTCATGGTTCTTAGTTTGTAGCTCTTTTATTATGCCAAGGTTGGCAACCTGAGTCTTCACAATTTTTCCTTAAAGTCTGATCCTCTCATCCTCTACTGCCAACACCCTTTCAGTCATGTAGGCAATATCTGCATCCAAGTATTTCTTTAGTTGGCAACTAGTTTTAAGGAAGTCAGAAGTAATTACGTGTTGTATTTTCTCCATGACTTCAACTTTATCCTGTGCTCAGGCTACCTTCATGTTGAGTCCTACAACATATATCTCATAGTCTGCTAGTTGCATTTCTCCCTAAGGCTTGCTTACCCATGGGTACATGGTTGCAAACTTAAATTCTTGTCAAGCCTCATCATAAACAGGTTGTACCTTTGGCTCACCAAAAACACTATCATCTTTTACCTTGTGATTTCTCATTCTATTTTTACGTGCCTCTTTTCTACAATCTATCTGTGCTAAGAAACAAGTCCACTTGCAAAAGGAGTAGCAGAAGTTAGGGCATAGGGATAGGTAACCTTCATGGGCATGAGCATTTGTTTTTTCTAGAGAGTGACAATTTATGGGGACAAGTGGGGCACATTCCATAGTTTGGTTTGAGAACCAATAGTAGGGCTAGTCATTTGTAATGACTGAATTGGAGAATCAGCCATAAGGCTTATTGGCTAGGATGGTGGAGGAGTTGTCAACGGGGTGTCAGCCTGTTGCGATGGAATATGATCTGTAATAATAGTGGAAATAGGAGGAGCATTCACAAGGGGAAATCCTTCCAAAAGCGAGGTGAGGAAGGTCTAAGCAGTAGCGGTGAGCATAAGCATACACGGAGGAGTAATTATGAGCGGGGTGGTTTGTGAAAATGGGGTGAAGCCTACTGAATACATCAGACTAAAAGTAGAAGGTAGAGGGTCAGTACCTATGGTAGGGATCGCCAGTGAGGCAGGGGCAGATACCAAGGAATGAGATGCAAGAGAAGAAGGAGTGAATTGTACCTGTTGACTAGTTGTTGGCAGCTCCAGAAACATTAGTGACTCCCCTAAAACCTCTGGTTCTTAGCTAGCTATGAGTACTCTTCCTCTGGCGGGTTCTTGTGAACCCTCTCTGATAATACTCTCTGTGCACTGTCATTTCGCAAGTGGAGTCTCCCTAGTTTCAGTACTCATCTTCATTTGTTGTAGTGATATACTAGTTTGTTTAACAGCCCAAGTGAGTGTATGCAAGCCCCTTGATATATTAAAGCGCACATTCGTGGCCACATAGGAGGACTATCTTGGGCCTTTTTCTCTTGACGCAGACAAGGCCAATGTCACGACTTCCTCCTCCTACTCCTTGAATTCATCCTTTTCTTCACTCCTATTAATACTAGAGCTTGGGCTGGGGTGGCCTTCCTTCCACCACTTTTCAAATTTCTGGCCATCCTTTAGTTTGTTGTAAGGAGCATCCAATTGTGCAATTTCTTGGCGATACTTCTAGAAAGCTGCTATTTTTTCCTCACTCAATTCCTCATCTTTCTTCAACCTGTTATAGATTCCATGCTCCATAAGGACATTATCTTGGGCCAGTGCCATATCAAAGTAGAACTTGTTCCATGGACCTCCAGTGTCCTACATAGGGATACATGCCAATTCAACAAAATTTTCATCTTTTTCTATCTGTGGGTTATGTCGCTTCTCTTAGTATGGTTAGGGAACATGGGTAACTCTCATGTGTGGTTCTAGCAAGTCATCGAAAGGGTTGTATTCCCACCTATCATATACCAGTACCAACCCTAGATAGGCCAATTGGTCCTCTAACAATTGATTTGATTATTTATTTATCAGAGTTACCAACTTAAAATTCTTTGGACAAGAGAATAATACTTTCCTCTTGACCTTTCCGCTACTATAGAAGGTAAAATCAATGATACACACCTATAAAAATATTTTCAGTGTGAGCACTCTATCTATGGCATAGGCTGGAAGCAAGAAAGGTTTACTAATAAAACCTTGCATTTGAAGGATCGTAAAATCCTTGCCTAAGAACTAGTCACAAGCAGGGGTGAAACTCTACATAAATCTGGTCTGCTCCTTATTGAACCGGAGTATATCACCTTTTCTAATTAAATCATGCAAGATAGGAGCTATGAAATGGTTCGAAAATGCATAATAATTGTATGATGCAGAAAGAAAAGGCGACCACATGGACACTGGCTTCCTTTTATTTTTCTCATCAATAGTTTGATAATAGCAAATACTGGGCGAAGAAATCTAAGTTCTGATGTAGAAACATGTGGATTAGGAGAGAAAGAAACCTAAATTTTTTCTCTGCTTGGTAATTTTCAATTTTCTGTATCATTTCTTCTATCATAAACTCAACAAAATCATACTAGAAGAGATCATGCTTCTTGTAAAATTAGAAAGTTGGTCCCAATTGAAAGGTCTCCACCTTCTCATCAGAGTCTCGACCACATACAAAGGCTAGCATGGAAATGGAATCCTAGAGATCGTTGTGTAATGCACTGTGCGAACATGGAATACTTGGCAATTTAGTGGCTGAGATGCCTTTCCTACTAGTGTCCTCTAACAAGAACTCTGACTTCTTTCTCATCTTCTTCCATATTTTCTCTCCCTTGTTAGGATGAAAGGGCTCGATATTCACTTTTATCTTACTTGGGTATAACATGTTCCAAATGGCCTATGGAGTGATGTGTACCCTTAAGTCATAGCCTTCAATGTAGTGGGTATCAAGGTTATAACACTAGATAGCATCATCAACTACCTCCGAGCAATAGTGCACCAATGGGACCATGTATTGAGGGAGACAATTGTACCAAACTCTTTTTTCCATAGATTGGTCTACCTTTGGTGCCACCAACCTTTCACAGGCTACCTCTCTTAGGGACTTAGGGTTTTTAGCGAGTCATGGATCATAGATATTATCCCACTTCTCTTCAACTCTTTTATAGTTTCTATAATTTTTGGGCATATTTAGCTCTTTTGTATAGGCCCATTTTGGCCTGCTGGGTATACTAGGTGTAGCATACGCCACACCTTGATAGACATATACCTCCTCTAAAGAATGTATAGCTGTAAACAACTCTTGGCTAATTTTTTCCTCCATTGGCTAAGATGAAGTCTCCAAAAAAATTCCTTTCTTCAAAGATCTTTTTACGTTCCTAGTTTTACAATTCCCCTCAATTCTAGATACACAAGAGAAGAACAACTCTGCACTTTTCTTTTGGTGTTTGTGAAAATACTTTGGAATATTAAACCTTTTCATGCAATATTTAGCAATCTTTCCTCAAGGTGTTAGGCGAAAGTATGTCTTTTGCATTTAATTCGGAATGTACCGTTAATTTTGAAATTCATACAAAATGAACTACTTTTGACTTTGAGGCAGCCATATTTCATTATTATGTTTGGCAATTGTGTGATACGCTATGATTCCCTTGGAACTTGAGCCATAAATTTTCTTTGTAACCTTGCATTAGTATGCACTGACAATTAATATCCCGGCCAAAATGATTATGCCAAGCAAATGATTACGGCCTAAAAAGATATGAATATTGCCTTGGGCTCTATGAAACGCTTGTGAGATGACACCATAGCCTATGACCATATGTCTTACTGTTAATGAGTGCCACCTTTTTAAAGCTAATTAATTATCTCATATTAATCCATCACACATTTAACCATACTCTCACAAATGCAATTGGCCAAAAAATATGAAGAAACGCAGGCACACATTTCAAGCTAGCAACTAGCTTATTATCACATTTTCTCAAAACAGATTAGCATGCGTCTTGTCATTTTTTCTATAAATAGGCTAGTAAGTAGTGAGGAAAACATACTTAGCATTTGAGTAGTGATAGGTAAGTAGCAGAGTTTTAAGCAAGCCTTCTCATAGGTTAGGTGATAGATAAATTTTGGCATAGCTCAAAAGCATAGGAATAGTGTAAGAACTATGGACACTCCAGTTTGTTTAACCTCGTATAAGTCATAGACGACATTCCTAGGGGAGGTTTCTACTAGGAGACTAAAACGGACGACAAAAAATAAGCATTCTTTGGTCCTAATAGCAATAAAGTGGGTTCTAGGAAAAGACTGTATAGAGTATGAGAACAAGTATCAGGTGAACACCGACATATGCTCCCATTTCGTAGCATCCATGCTAGACATCAATGTTCCCCAACCACTTATCCCGAAACTTGTTAAAGAAATCTTCCCAAAAAATACTTGAATAGTCTTGATGAGGCTTTTTCTCATGCTGCTTATGGAGTAGGTTTTCCATTAGCTAGCGACCTACGTCACTTTATCGAGGAAGAAGTTGTTATCATTTGGTTGTCGTTCCTCAACAGATTCTGCCTATAGACTCGCGACCAACACTAGTAAAGGGTTACTCAGGCCCTACATTTCCTATTCCACAGCTACAACATAATACCCCTCTACGATGTAGATTGGTATACTGATTTCAAGAACCTGATATTCCCTCCGCCAATGGCAGTTGTGTCGAATGATGCTACCAATGTTGCTGAAGAACCTATGGATGAGGAAGAGTTGGATGTTGTAATTAATGCACCAATTTCCACCAGCCATGCCTTTGGATGAAAACCCCCTGCTTGCTCAAAAGTCTCCCTGTTTACTCCATTTCCTACTGCTACTTAGAATGCTTGCCTATAGCTGTATATAAGCCTAAAAAAGGCCACCATATATATAATAGCTTGAATACTTGTAAATTTTTGGTTTATGGCTTCCCAGCCACTATTACAATGTAAAGAATATATATGAATAGATATATATCTTTTTTAAAGAAAATCCATGTTCTTTTCTTCATTCTGAATTTCAATTTTATGGGCTCACAACTTTCATTTTTCTATTTCTCCACACATGGGTGTGTTTTGTGTAAAGAAATTCTAGTCTTCCACCCACCAATAATAATGGGTTAATTTCATGGAAGCACAAACTAATTCGAAAAAGACTGGCCAAAGAAACATAAATAAAATAAAAGCACTATTCACATATGTACAAAAAAAGAGTTTAGTGCCTAATGGAATAGCTTAAGATGAATCCCATTGACTGAGATTCCTAAGGGTTCTTGTTCCATATTTTCTAGCTCAAAAGTGTTGTGTTCTTTGCACCAAATAATTTTAAACGGACCCTCCCATGGGCTATCAAATTTACCATGCTGACCTGGCTTAGCAGCCCTTTTATCACACTTTAGCACTAAGTCTCTACATTTTAGACCTTACTCGAAAGCCTTCTGTCAAACCATAACCTGACCACTTGTTGATGACTTGTTATAGCTATTAGGGAATTCGCCCTTTTTTCTTGTACTTCCAACAGTTTAGCAAGCCAAAACTCCATGGCTTCATTTTGTTCTATCTCAAGAGATTTCAACAACTGCATTGTTAGAATCTCCATGGAGATAGGTAACAACACCTCTTTTCTATATACCAACTCATAAGGTGAAGTTTTAAGGACTTGTTTAGGAGTTATGTGGTTTTCCTAGTGTGTTGTTCAGAGGTTTTTATGCCATTCCCTCTGGTGTTCCAAACCAATCCTTTTAAGGAGCTGGACTAGGCTCTTGTTCATTGACTCTACTAGACCATTTCCCTATGAGTAATAGTTTGATGATGTCTTGAGGAATATACCATTCTTTAATGCAAAGTGACATGGAAAGCTCTGGCATTATCTAAAATGATAATTTTTGGAGGGCCGAACCTTGTCATTAGTTCCTCGAGGAAATCTACAATCTTTGTTTTTGTTGCACTTTTAAGGGGAACAACCTCCATCCACCTTGTGAGGTAATCCATGGCAATCAGAATCCACTTGTGTTTGGCGCTAGAAACTAGGTTGATCATTTTGATAAAATCCAGGCCCCATTGTGCAAATAGTTCATCTGCCACTATGGGTTTGAGGGGCATTGCAAAATTCTTCCTTCTGTCAATAAAGAATTGGCATTTTTTGCAAGCCTTCAACAAAAAGTAGGATTCATTAAAAATTATAGGACAATAATAGCTATCACACATGATTTTAATGGTAGTGGTCTTAGTAGAGAAGTGTCTACCTATAGCACTATAGTGGAATGTGTTAAGGATTCTCTTTGCTTGCTCTGAAGTGATGCACTATAGGAGAATGCCATTGAAATTCCTTTTGAAAAGGACTCCCTCTATTAGTGTATATCCACAATTTTTCAACTGGTAATACCTCCTTTTTTAGGATGAGAGACCTGGCGGATACTTTCTAGTTTCCATGAATCTCATTCTATCAGTCAACCAATCGCTTTCCCATTCCAATTCATTTATCAAGACAAGCTCTAGCTACTCCTCTACAATAGGTACCTCCTCATTTTGTGCTATGTACTCACATAGTCCTCTTCCCTTAATATTTTTAGTATGCTTAACTTCAATGTCATATTCAAGGATCTTGGTGATTCAATTAGCCCTTTTTTCTATGATCTCCCCTTCCATTATATATTCACGCACACTAGAATGTGTGACATATACAAGCACCCTATTATAGGAAATTAGATGGCAGAACTTCTTAATTCCCTTTACTATCTGAAAGGCCTGCCTTTTGATCAAATTATAATTCACCTCATATCCCTTCAAGGTCCTAGAATAAAATTCCACTAGATGTTCTTCTTTTCCTTCATCATCCTTTTGAGTTAGGACCATAGTGATACTAGACCTACTACTGAATGTATACATTATAAAATCCTTAGATTGGTTTGGATTCATGAGTACTAGAGTTGTGGAAATAGCTTCCTTGAGCCTTTCAAAAGCTTCTGAAGCTTTGGTCATCCATTTGAACCTCTAATCTTTCTTCAACATTAGGGTGATCAGCCTAATTATGCCCGTGAAATTAGAAATAAACTTGCTAACAAAATTTTCTTTTCCTAGGAAAAACTACACACCTTTCTTATTTACCGAGAGGGGAAGTTCTTTGATAGCCTTTACATGTTTCAGGTCAATTGAAACCCCTTCTATAGACACAACATACCCCAACAGCTTACCCTGCGGAATCCCAAATACACATTTCTTTGAGTTTAGGGAAACTCTAAACTCTTGGCATTTTTGAAAAACTAATTCTAAGTGATCAAAATGATCATCCTTAGATTTAGAGAACACAATAAGATCATCTAAATAAATTAGAATAAACTTATTGATTATTTCACTAAATACGATGTCCATTGGGCACTGGAATGTTGCCCCTGCATTGGATAAACCAAAAGGAATTTTAGCATATGCAAAACTTTGTGGTGAATGTAGTCTTGTGTTGATCCTCCTCTTTAACTCGGATTTGATTGTAGCCCAAGAAACCACTAGTAGAGAAAACATTTCTAACCCTGTGACTGTTTGTAGGATGGACTCCATTGAAGGAAGTGGATAGTGGTCCTTTGGGGATGCTCTATTTAGGTCTCAGAAGTCCACACATAAGCGAATATCTCTATTGTTCTTTCAAACTAGGACCAGATTCAATACCAAATACTATGCTTGATTGGGAAGATATTGCATGACTCAATGAGCTTAGTTAGCTCTTATGCCATTAGGGCTTCAATTTTAGAGTTGACTAGCCTCTATTTCAATCAATCTGGTTTTGCACCTTTTCTTAGGTCAATAGTGTGTTGAATGATGCCAAGATCGTATCCCTCTAGATCATCATAGGACTAAGCCACTACTCCATATTTTTCGTATAAACTGATGAGCCTTTCCTTATCATGGTGTGGGACAATTTTTTCTAACTCAGAGATTCCTACCATCAAAGACCTGAAGGTCCACATAATCACTTTTGTCTACTACAAACTTTCACTTATCATTTCAGGCATCATCACAAAAATAAAATTTTTCAAGAGTAACCAATCCTTTCAAAAGTTTATTAGATTTGAGTTGCATAATTTGTCCTTCATAAGCCTTGGCAATCTTTGGTTGAAGCTGATCAAAAAACTTCCTTGAGTGTTGGATAAATGAGGTGATGTGTTGATCGCTTTCAAAGAATTTTCAACTTTGATCATTGTCGGGGATCGTTGTTTAGACTAGTACTCATACTGAATGTTCATTATGAAGAAGGTTAGAGATAGGATCAAACTAAGCACCAATCATAGCCATGCAATCTGAATCACTATTTTGTCCTCGGGAATGGTCTAGATGTTGAAAGCTTCAAAACCATCAATCAGGTCTTAGACTCGATGTCGATAGGATCTCATGTAGACATTGTTCCCCATAGAAATTCCCTAGACTTGGTTAACTACCAATTCAGAATCTTTGAAAATAATTAATTGTTTAATTCCCATTTGTTTTGCAAGGGTTAAGCCTTAGACTAATCCTTCATATTTAGCCTCATTGTTAAGTGTTGTCATAATAGTGGTTTACAATTCCTAAGAGGAACAGATTTTAGCTGAAATCACATATTTTTATAAAATATAATGATTTAAGCCTTAAAAAGTTCCATTTTAAGGATTCAAATTGAAGAGGGTTTGATCAAATCACCTTAGATCAAACCCCCTTGGATAGAACCTCGCTAGTTTTAAACCATACCTATAAATGCGTCTCCTTTACACCTATCAAAATGCTGATAAAAAATCACTTGATTTAGCTTTTGGGGGATCAAATGAATTCATTTAAAATTTATTTCAAATCATTATGGTATTCCTCAGAACAAGCTATCCAATGAATATAATTTTAATATGTTTTGGTTTTGTTATGTATTTGTTTTTTAAGTTTTATTAAACATAGGTTTTTCATCGAAAATGAATTTCTTTGTTCTTCACATGTGGAAAAATAGAAGATTATCAAAAAATTTGAAAAATATGAGTGCACTAGATATTGAAGTCCTTAATCCAACAAAAAATATAAATTTAAATTTTGACATATACAAAAAGTCACGTGTTATAATGGGTTGTCGTGGTCGAATTGTAATTCGTTTGACTTTGAAATTTGATTAATGAAAAATATTCAATAAAAACTATCTAACCAAGTGGAAGCACTAGATATCAGAGTTACAAATCTAAATTTGAAAGAATTAGAATTTTATCCTTCATGGAAAAAAAGTTATGCGTTATACGGTGTGCGTCACTTTTTAAAAATGTTGTTTTCTGAAAAAAATCAATTTTCATGGGAGATGGAAAAAGAAGTACAATTTGATTCCAAAAATTTTGAAAAAAATAGTTTTAGAATCTACAGACAAAATTTGATGAGACTCTAGTTTGGAACATCTTCAAATTCCTCATAGTTTAGCCGCTATAGGTGCACGAATGTTAAGGTTCAGTTAAAAATAATAATTTCAGGGTCCAGTTTGGCCAAAAATTGTAAACCACTATTATGGGATCACTGTATTTGAATAGGAAAAATGAAAGCAAAAATACCTCCATAATTTTTTATTTTGTGGGGATATTAGATATATTCCTGCTCCAGCACCCACTTTTCTTCATGCTTCATCAAAGTATAGTGTCCATAGCTCATTTACTTGGCTACCTTTGGATTCTTTGGCTACCCTCAGAAGCACCTGGTCTTCATCATAAATCACATACATGCCTAATCCTGTAGCATGATAATTTCCAAAAAGATCATTTTCCATGTGTTCACTCAACAGAGCATCTTATTTATCATGTTGATCTTTGCTCACCTTCTCTTCCTCTAGCAATTCAATGCAATGCATTTCTTGCTTGGTGATAGAGGTATGTGCGGCTTCAAAATTTATCAAGGCTTCATCTGCTACATGTTTAGAATGTAAAGCCTCTGATTCTATCTTCATTTTTGCATCGTGTTTGGTCCTAAGTACCAAATGTGACCAATCAAAGGATAGGTATCCACCTACCTTTGAAGTAAATTCTTGGGATAGACATAGACCAAACATAGGAGGAACATCTATGATCACCATGTCCTACAAGACCATGATAATAGGACAAGAAAATAGAGTTAAAGGAAGTGCTTTGATGACACCTACGGTCTCAACTTTATTCCCATCAAGTTGTATCACCCCTTTTTTCATAGGTTCATAGCTAATTCCCAAAGCTTCGGCTATCTGTTTAGGCATAACAATGGTACTAGTGCCAGAATCAATCATGGCATTGTGCAACAACTTCTTTCCTATAATGAGAGTCAAGAAGAAGGGCTGAGGTTTCAACTTATTCTTTCTCTTAGTAGGGGATTCCTTTGTATTTTTTGTAAGGACCTTAGCTGGTAGTATCTAATAAACAACCTCTACACTAGCAAACGACTCTGTTGATGCTGGGATGATCTCTTCTTGAAGTTCCTTCTGTAATAGCATCTTTTGTTTTGGGATAGCTAGAATGTCCCATAGAGACACATAGCGGATGATTTCTTCAATTTCTCTACCACATTAAAAGGTGTCAAACTCAGAGGTTTTTGCTCCTTGGTTCTTGCTATAATAATTTCCTTTCGTGGTTGAGAAGGCAAAGGGATAGTTGGAGTACTAGGAATCTGATTAGAAACACTTTTGTGTTGCAGGTTGTCTGGATGCAAAACAACTTACTCACCAGTGAATCTCCTCTTTGAGCGTGTGTTATAATCAGACTGTACCTGTGGTGTTTTGGATATGAATGCGTCATTAGCAAACACCATTTCTTCTTCCTCCATCCAGGGAAGAGGGAATGATCAGGAGCAATATCAGATTCTTGTTCTAAAGACATTCCTTGCATTTTTCAGTGAGGACCGCAGTCTCCATTTGTAGTGAGGCATATATATAACGTGCATGTTCTATTGTCACACCTTGGCTATGTTGCTCCGCCACCTTTTGTTGTAAGTTTCCATGCGCGCGATTCTGGGGCATATGCGCATCACTGCAGGGGAAGCACCATGGATTGATATTATCAATAAGGTTGTTCTGCCCTGAGGTTAATTCCCTATTTGAGCTTGGCAATGTGCTTGTCAATAGAGTAGGAACTGACACCATTTGGTTTATAGTCAGGGCTAGCAGATTAGTGTGAGGCGCACCCTAATATTGATTTTGTTGATAAGAAAACTGCCCACCTTGATAGTTTTGATATGCACGCTTCAGAGGTGTTCATTGATTCTGCTTAAGAGTAGTTATATCATTTTCCATAGTTCGCAACATCTCCTTGAGGTCACTCATCTCATCCTTTGAAGAACCTGATGTAGAAGCCACATTTTGTGGGATTGCTACATATGTGTACATTGACTGGGCGGCTGAGGTTGCACTAGTTGATGTGACTTCTTCGCGGAGCTTGATATTTCAAGAAATATTGACATAATAGGTTGAGGAGGCAATTTTCTGTAATCTATTAAATGATTCTCAACTTTGATAGTGGTACCATAAGCATTTGGTAGAGTAGCTCCTCCCAAAGACTTGATCATCATAGAAATGTTAGAATTGATGGACTTCAGATAAAATATAAATTCCAACTCGGTAGTTGGGCATATGGTAATAGGGATCCTCTGCTAATTTGCATGAAATCGGGAATTAAAGTCTATTAGAGCCTCCTAGGGGCTCCTTTTATGACGGATAGCTGATAATACAATGAAGAATGATCATCATTCAAGAACCTCTCATAGAATGGATCTTTGAGCTAATCCCAGGTGCAAATTGAAATAGGTGTGAGTGTTCAGTACCAACAAGCACCTTGCCTTTAAAAGACATGGTAGGAAATCTTAGGGCTACATTCTATGTTGTAATCCTATGTACCAGACATACATCCGCCACATCCTGCAAATGTTTTGCTAGCATTTTTGAGTTGTCTCTGGTAAATTTTAGTATAGCTTTCATGGCTGAAACCAGGATAACGACCTAGACAACGGGCACTGCTAGGGCTACCAAGGGACTTTTGGCATCCCATGCCATGTTTCTATTGGTGGTCGGCAACATGGTGAGAGACAAGGGCGACAAGAATGGAACGATTACTAACTGATTTGCGACTTGGACTATCCCTAGGGGAGGTACTAGCAAGTTGGGGTTGCTTGCAATTTGGGATCTAGTTACAAGCTGATGGCTCATACACCCCTCTAAAATGAAATTTCATTTAAGCCCAGTCCCATTGGGCATGCCAAAAAAACAAGCTATTAACACCAAAAATTAATGAGATAACAGAGTCTTATGGGAAACTCAGTTTAAGGGGGGCCTTTTATGCTAAACTGAGTAACCTATGGACTTTTAGAGAAGCTGAATTCTTCTATAATGGTGTTTGGAAAGGGAAAAGGAAGAAAATATAATAAATTAAAGTATAACCTAAGGCAATGCACCAAGATTTAATGATGGGCACAATAAATCATAGATTTAAGGGCCTGAATAGTGTTGTAGTGTTCCGAAACATGAGAGACTTAAGATTATAGCATAGACATTTCATTCATTGATAAAAAATAATATTCCATACATTCCTATTTCCAAGAAGAGTTCTTAGACATGATCAAGGTAAGAAAAATTGCATTCAACATATATAGAAGTTCTCATATGAAGTGTCAAGACAATAAAAAACACAGTTCACAGTTTAATCAAATAGCATGAAAAATAGAAAGGCCGAACAATTGGCACAGTCTGAGAGTTTTTGTAATAAAATAAAATAGTAAGAAAGGCTTGGTGTATTTTACTAAAACCAACATTATAGTTCCAAATTCTAGACCCTCTTCTCATCACAAAGAAAACTATATATAGCATAAAAAACCTCCCACCACCATGGAGAGCAGTAACAAAAAAATATTGCAATCCCCTGCAATGATGGCACAAAAGGAATATTCCCCAAAACCATTACAAAAGAAATAATCAAGAACCAAGAATCTATTCATTCTAGGCTCAGGTGCATACTCTACAATGATGGAAGTGGTCCCAGCTAGGCCTAATCAGATAAGTGTCATCCCTTTGTGTGAATGATCATGACAAGCAACAACCAATAACATTATTTGGTTCATCCGGTTCATCGCCCATATATGAGATACACTAGTTAGGAACGTGGCAGCCTTTCACTACCCATATGAACCTTTCTCCCTTCACTATAGAGGATTTTTGTTAATGCAACATGTGTCGAATGGGCCGAGTACTTTATCACAACGAAGGGAACATTTATCAATCGGTCAGAAAAGACGCATGGCAGCATTTCGCTGCCCGCGGTTGCTATTTCATCTCTATGCTGAAGGATTTGTGAACATTCGACACGTAGCAAGTGCATACGGTAGTCAACAACCATGGGGCCTACCAACACCTTTTAGGAATGAGGGCTTCGTGGCAGCATTTCACAGTCCAATGAGGCGTCAAGGAAACAAGAACCAAAAGTATCTTGCAACCACAACTCGTGGAAGCACAACGGAGATTCCCATGATCCGAAGGGAATTCTGATACTTGAAGTTGTGAAGAGTAGATACATGGAGCTGCAGATCAAAACCTTGATAAAAGGCTAAGTAGACTTGGCAATGTACATGCCGGTGCATAGAAAAATAAACTTGAAGGGAGCTGGTTAAATATTTATTAACAGTTTCATCATTACAAATCATTCAAGATCAATTTTCAAATATTCAAGGGAAAATACTAGAACTTATGTGTCATGCACATTTTGTTAGTGATAATGGAAATAAGTTCTTGATTTAAATTTTGGAGGTATAGGCGTATTAGGATCAGGAGTTTTAATGCGAAACAAAGTGATCATTTTATGTTTTAGAAGTTGTGACATTGTGCTATGGAGGGTATCGCGTAAGAGAATGAATTTCCTACACAGATTGCCAAACGAGAATGGATTTGTCTTCCTTATATTGGCCACTCAAGTATCAACATGTTTATTATTTTGTTGAGTAGGATTTAGTTGAAGTCTTTATTCTATTTTCTAACAGGTTGATAATGGCTTTGGTTTGTGGATTCAAACTTCTTAGGATGGCTAGAGGTGGGCTTTGTTTCATGACTACTAACCAAGTTCTAATAATCATGAAGAGTAGTACACAAGTGTACAAAGGAGGGGAAATTCATCATGGTAAGCTTATCTTGTATTTTAGTTTGCAATTTCTCAATGAACACCCATTGAAGGTGAGGATCAAGAATCTTTACATTGATTTGGGAATAAAGTGATTAGTAGCGTGAAATAAAGTCAATGATATTTTCATCATCATTTTGCTTACATCTCATGAAATCAGCTAGGTTCAGATTAGGATTCATATGAACTAGGAAATGGTTTATAAATGCCTCAACAAGTTCATTGAATGAATTAATTTAGTTGTTTAGAAATGAAGAAAACCATTCTATGGTGGTATCCTTCAAAGATATAAAGAAAAGCTTAGCCAAGAACTTATCCTCAAGAATACAATCACTACATAACAGAGTATAAGTAGATACATGGTTAGAAGGATCTCCTTTCCCCCCATATTTCTAAAATCTAGGCACCTCTATACCTTGTGGCATCAAGATTCTCAAGATCTCCAAGGATAATGGATTTATTTTGACATAATATGTAGGTTGGCCATTTTGATTTTGGTTTATGGTGGAAAATTACTTTTGAAGGGATGAAACAATTTGTAAAAGTTGATTTATGAGAGAATCATTGTTTTCATTTTGATATGGAGGTGAACAAGGTGGAGGTGTGTATATGTTTGAGGTACAAGTGAATGGAATGCATATAGGAGGTAAAGTGGTAGGAGATATGACTTGCAATGCGACAAAGGTGCTAGCCCAATGCTAGTAGAAATACCCAAGGAAGGAATCACTACTAGTAGGTTGCATTGTTGTTGTAACTTGAGGATTGGTATAAGTAGGGATAAAGAATATTTTTGTGTGAGGGATTTGAATTCCTCCTTGTCTTGTGAAATTGTTCAAAGGTAAAGGACAACTAGTGGTTGAGGTAAGACATGGTAGAAATATTTGAATGGTGTTATACATAAGATCAACTCCTTCATTTTCAATCATGCAATGCATGTTCTCTATGAAAAGGATAGCATTGTTTTCATGTTCAATTCACATCACATTCACCTAAATGAAACAATGGAAATAGGGGAAAGGTGGGGTTTTTATCCTTGAAGAGATAGGTTTATGTTTTCACACACTTGTTTCACTCAAGGAAACCCTAGAGATCTCAATCTAGTGTAGAAAGGTAGAAAGAAATCTTATAATAGGGTTGTCCTAGGGTATGTTTAATGACTAAAGTGGGGTTCACTGCCAAGCTAGGGATTACAAAGATAAATAACATGAAAGACCTAATTATGAAACTTATTGATATGCAAGATTACAATAAATGACCTTGAAATAAATGCAAAACAAAATGGTAAACTGGGAGATCAGAAATGTGCACCTGGAAACCTGTAGAAACTTTAATGAAGTTCTAAAATGTTGAAAATACTAAATTTAATGCACACTTGGATACATATGCTATGTGGGTATGTGCAAGATCATCATGGAAAAAATATGACCTTAAGTGGTAAAAAATTCAGAAAAAATTAGAGTTAGGCAACTTAACGTAAAAATTTGAATAATTTATCTATATTATTTCATAAATATGTAAGAATAGAATCTATAGAAAATTGAATGTAGTTTCTAGACTACTAGGTTTGTTTAAAATAAATAAATCTATTTAGTGAAAATTTGAAATTTCAATATTGTGGTACTTGAATCTCAAGGAAAAAATAAAAAGTAGGTGTTTGTCTGACCACTCTAACCACAATAAAATGATAATATTTTTTTATAAGATTTTATATATAAGTAGAGGACTCATGCCCTGATGTGATGCATATTTTTTTGTAAGATTTTTTAAGTAAATAATTAATTATGAATTTTTTGTTACAAATTTTAAAAAAATGTAGAAACTCGTATGTCTGAACTCCTTAACTTGGTCAAAACTTCATGAAATTCAATTTTTCTTTTTTAATCCTATAGTATGTGAAGCATAGAATATGACGCATGTTTTGGATTAAAAAAATGTGATACCATTTGAAAGCTATAGATTTTTTTCAATCATCCTATCAATTAGGAATTTACTCGTAATTTGAATAGAAAATGAATAATACTTAATTATTAAATTCAAAGTAAAGCATAATTTATATCAGTGGAAAGATAAGAATCTTCTTTAAAAACCTTTTTCATTTCATCAATTTTGGGTAAAAAAATAGTCATCAGCCACATACCCATCATATTGCCACTTTTTGGCCCATCATGATCTTGAACATACCCAGGTTGGGTGATTTAGTCCCAAATTAAGGTTTCTAGGTAGGAACAAAAATCTGGTAGAGACAATTCTAAAACTCTTGAAATCTAGAAATTTGACTACACTGGGACTCATATGCCAGAAGTGGCATATTAGTCTAGTTTGAATGTTTTAGAAGACTAGGATTTGAATTTTCTCTTCATTCTCTTCTTTTTCTTCTTAACCTATTTTCTGGACTTAAATTGGAAGATTCTTCTCTATAGGTGTGCTTCAATGGTCTTGCAAACAAGGTGGAAATTATGACTTTGCACACTTGACAACTTATTTCCAAACTTTCTCCTTAGAGTGTCTTCAACCTAGATCTATAAATCACACACTAAAGAGAGGGAAAAATGTTTTTTTCTTAAAACAAAAATGGGTTTACCTTGGTCAAACCCCATTTTTATAATCAAACCTTGTAATGAAATAAAATTAGATAAAAGAACAATGAATGAACAAAATGAGATGTTGCAACTTACTAAACCCTTGAGAAACAAAGAATTGCAAACATGTATGAAGTGTCCCCAAAGGATGTAGATCTTGAATCTTTCTTAAATGATATGGATCTTGAATTGAACACTTGTTTGAATCATGAAACCCATCACAATTGTTAGCTCAAACACAAACATGATTCATGATGACTTTAACATGATGCTTGATACTTTAATAATGTTGAAAAACACTTGCTAATTAACTCTTGAATGCTCTCATGACCTAAATTCTCTATAAGGAATTATCTTATCAAATTATTGGATCACATGATTGCTTGCTAGGTAAAAATAAGTGAAATAACCTTTTATTTTGTACTTGTTTATGCCAAATTTCCCAAAATTACAACACTACAAGCTGACATCAGATCCAGGAGAATAAAATCCTACCAAGAATTCAAATTTTATTTTATTTTAAGCCACATGAGAGTTATATGCCAAAAGTGTCATATGAGTCCCATTAGGATAGGCTATGGGATACACTTTTTAAGAAAATCTTATATTCATGTGAACTATAGATCAGGGCCACAAAACATAGGTAGGATCCATATGCCCAAGTTGGTGTATGAGTCACAAATCACTAAATATTTGTATTACAATCCAAAAACACATGAATTATGACTATATTTTGGTTTATTTTAGGATTATCCTTGGAAAGATGCATTCATTAAGGCTTGTGGATGCAAAATAAGGCCAAATAAGGCATAAAGAATCCCAATTAATAATGAAAACCCTAGATTAGTGTGAAATTATGGTACATCACTTTACAACACCTAAAATAAGGTAAAATTAGGTCCATTTGTAAATTTTAATGATCGGATTACATGCACAAAAATTAATTCAAACCAGATACAATAACACACCAAATACATTGGGAAAAACCTCCTCTTAAGGGAGAAAAACCCAACAATATATCACTTATATATTGAATTTTCACAAGAATGATCTTCTTACAAGAGGCCAAGATTCAGGCCCAAATAGAGGCATCGATAGATGATGCAACACAACAATAAGAGAATGCAATTCACTGAAGAACTCAGACTTCTAAACAATATAGAACTACCATGAAGAGATCACACTTAGACTATAATAGATATATTCGAACTTGAATTAAAACTTAATAATACAATGAAGAGCATCATCTAATATATATACAATATTGAGAGAAAGACGTGTCTCTTCCCAAATAGGTCGGCCACAAACAAGATGTCCTTAGAAATCGCACCCCGTGAACAAGGTTGGCCTTGTTAATAAAACATGCCTCTTCATTTAATATTCATTTTCTTAACAAAATAAGTGACATGAAAAATCGTGCCTCTTGAGTCTCTATAAATTAAATAGCTTAGAGCTATTATTTAATTTACACCTATAAGAAGATCATTGGAATATAACTCAAGATGCTGCATGTAAGATCAACACTCCCTCTCAGCTAGGGAGTAAAACTTCCAGCTACACATGACATATCACCTCAATGTGATTTCTATAATTATGGCTACAACCATAAGTGAACAAGAAGAATATCACCTCATCGTGATATTAGATATCACCTCAACATGATATCAACCATAATGGCTACAACCATACTATGGTGTGTAAAAATGTTCATCACTTACATGATGTTGTCACCTCAACATGAATTTTCACTATGGCTCTCCTAGAGGGTGAAACACAAGTACAAAATATTTCATGGAGTCACACACATGACATCCACCATGACTCAACTCAATGAGTGGAAACAAAGGTTTTCACCTCAAAACTAAAAAAGAAATGCATTAACAAGGGCTTGCACCTCAAATTCCTCTGTTACAAAGGAAAATGCATTAACAAGGGATTTCACCTTGAACTTCTCTCACAGAGAAGAACTCATTAAATAGGCTCATTGATACTAAGACTCTTTCTCAGTCAAGGCTAGATTCTCAACCATACCAAGTTTATCTTGAAAGTACACAATTTATCCTGGAGAGAGGCTTGGTGAGAATATTTTTCATCTACTCATTAGTGCTTATGTACCTCAACTATACAACCTTCAACACTACCATATCTCTAATGTAGTGGTACTTGATCTCAACATGCTTGGTTCTATCATGGAACACAACATTGACTGAAAGATTCACACAACTCTGATTATCACAATGAATGATAGTAGGCTCCATTGATTGTCCAAACAATCCTACAAGGAACTTACGAAGCCACACTATTTCCTAAGTTGTCATACAAGATGCAATATACTCTACCTTTGTTGTACTCAATGCTACAGATGACTGCTTCCTATTGCACTAGGAAATCAGAGTAGAACCCAAACTGAAGAAACAACCAGAGATGCTCTTCTGATCTTAGACACACCCTCCCCAATCAGAATATGTATATCCATGTAACTCCAAGTTTTCATCTAAAGAATACCTCAACCCATATCCAACTTTGTCACACAAGTATCTAAGGATATGTTTAGCTGCAAGAAATTGTATCTATCTTGAATCACACATAAAATGGCTAAGTGCATTCATTGCATAGAAAATATTAGGTCTAGTGTTAACTAGATACATCAAGGATCCAATCAGTTATATGTACAATGTAGGATCCACCAAGTTTGAACTAGCTACAACCTCCTTCAATTTATGTAGGTTGGTCTCCATAGGTGTAGACATGGATTTGCAATCCATCATACCAAATCTCTTAAGTATATGAATGGTGTACCTCCCTTGACTTAGAATCATCTCATCTGGTTTCTGCCAAACTTCTAATCCAAGGAAGTAATGCATGAGCCCAAGGTCCTTCATCTAAAATTCCAAAGTCAACTCCTTCTTACACTTGAGAATTAGGTGATCTTCTCTAGTAAGAATAAAATCATCAACATATAAGACCTGTTGATGGTCAAAATAGCACAACAACATGTAAACAAAATATTATTATTATGTTCCTCCTAAAAGAGAAAGATAACACATGAATACCTAACTCCCAAGGTCCTAGTAATCAGTGTACGAATATTCTTATTTCACTCAATGGTTGATGTAACTATAATGTTCAAGGGGCCTACTGGTATTGAGCTTCTAAATTGTTATAAGATCAAACATTAAACCTACTTTAACTGGGGGTTTTAAAGAAATAGAAAAAGATAGATCAAAGTATTAGACCTGAAGAGAATGTTAATTCATCCAAGGAATTAGCCTTGTTGCCTTCCAAGGAATTCCTAAACTAAAACTATAGAATAAAATCAACTTGTAATTAATACACAATTTCATTCATTCACAGTACAAACTTTAACATCAGATTGCAAATCATCATTTAAAAAAAACATAAGATAAAATTCCATTCCTCGAAAGCTTTCTAAATCAAATAATTAACCCAAAATAAATACCATTCTGGAGCACAATATGAAGTAGATTTAAATATGCTTACTTCTACTATTGGTGAAATAGATAAACAACATTTACAAATTTGGCACAATCACCAGTGTACAAAAAACCCATGTCTTCATATTATCTCCGTCTATACTAAGAAAACTTGAAAGATACATCACTTTCTTCCTATTAAACTAAAAAAAACTAACTTCCTGTAAAACCCTAACTTGCTAATTCTTAACAAAAGAAAATATCTCTCTATGTGTGTCTCTCTAAAATTTATGTATCCTCCTTTTTTTTACAAAGAGGAAAAAGTGCCATATATAAAAAATGTGCCAAAGAAAATGTGTCAGCCCCTACTTTTAGGGTTTACAAAAATGAGTCGGCTACAGAAGGGTCAGCCTTAAAAGAGTTTGAACAAATTCAAGGACACATTAAATGGACATACCCTGTTCATGTCAGTGAAATATTTCTCCTAGGCATGACCTTCAGATCTTTTGTAACCATCACATTAACTCGTAGCCCTCATGTATGACCTCAAGACTTCTTTGTAGAGATGCTTTGAATGTTCTAAAGCATCGCCATTAATATTGATCTACATTTTCCAGTAGAGATCCCAACTATCATTGAAACTCACAACTTCTTCCTTTCTGCTTTCCCCTTGTTTTAGATCTTTCTGCAAGTTGACCCCGCCCTTTGAGAAGTAGCATCTAACCCTTTTCAGTCTAGATCCTCATAGGTGAACACCATTGAGTCACCAAATGGATTCATCACCTTCAATCTTAGAGTAGATCCATGTCATTTATGATTTGTTGATCTTATTCATAGGAATGGTCACAACAATCAAAATACCAACAGTTCATCTTCAGCTTCCTCTGATTGGCTGAACATACACCACATAAGATTTTTAGGCAGTCAAAAGTCATTTAAATAGAATTGCATGTCGGTGAGAAACTAGTCGTGTCTCCCTGATGCTACAATGCTTCACCGTCGTTATCAACACGACTTACCACTATCAACAAGAGTTCAGAATGAGCTACAAGAGTCATACTGATATCAAAGATTATTTCCCAGACTATTGCTATTGGCTAGATTGGTGAGACCTTTCACCAAAGTTCACAGCAGACTCATCAGCAAGACCATCACATTAGGCAAGAGGGCATAGTGAGCGTAAACCCTTTGGCCAAGAGTCTCAATGACCTGATCATTCCAAAGTTTACACAGCTGCTAATTAGCTAGACATAAATAATTTCACACCGACTTTGATCCTCTAGGAGTTTCATGCCTGATCTGGTTGAGGTATGCTTTCCAACAGACTTCCTTTAGCATCAGATGTTCTGGATATGCTCAATACTAAAAAATAATGCCCTCATTAGTCTCCTAAAGCATTAAAAACACATCATTCCTCATCTCTCCTTTCACATATCCTTAGAAGAAAAAAGAAACCCAACTCTAGTAGAGGCGGAACCAAATCCAAAATTGGAAACACACTTTCTTTTAAAACTGGCGAGGGTGGAACCAAAATGAAACCAAAACTAGGACTGAAGTCAAAATGGAAATTGAACACAAACTATTCACTAAATTCACATTCATCGCACCATTTTGGCCCCGACCCCACAAAAGAAAAAAATGCAAAAAGAAAAACCTGACCAACTGACCAAGTGATCAAACCAGAGGCCAAACAAATGAACCAGACAGAACCAAGACCGGAACCAAATCCGAACATGAAACTTTTCAAAGTTTTAGGTTCATTTTCCATCTTGACCCTTCCTTCGACAACACTCAAAGGGATAATAAAGAAAAAGACAAGAAGGAAGAAAATGAAAGGGAGAAAGCACCCCACAAGAAAACATAAGGAACAAAGGAAAAAATAACAAGGCCGGTGGAACCAGGACCAGAACAAAACCAAAAACTTCCAAGGAAAAAACAAAAGAGGTGGAACTAGAACCGGGAAAGGAACAAAAATTAGAAGTTTGAAGGAATTCCAAGTTCGGTTTCATTCCAAGCTCTGCGTCTGCTAGAACAAAAAAGAAAAGGCCCAAGGACGAAATGAAAATTCCTAAGGAAAAAGACACAAAACTAAAGGAAAATGACAAAAAAATAGGAGAAAAGGAGAAACCCAAAAGTTAGTCGAAAACAACCAACGAAGAAGAAACAAAAAGAAAAGGCAGAGTCAGGGTCAGGATGGAATCCAAACTAGAAACCTTGAAAGAGCTCACTATTCAAATTTAGCTCCAGACCAGCTTCGACAGAGAAAAAGACAGACTTAGGAGAAAAACAAAAGAACTCCAAAGACCCAACCAAACAACCAAAGGTGATGAAAACAAAAGAAAAGGGGAGACCCATTTTGTTCCAAAATAAAATAAAATGGGGTGGTTATGCAAGGCATAACAAATGGCAACTCGACTAGGAAAATGGTTTAACCATTTTCAAGAAACTGAATAATTCAACTACCCAGAACTCCTAGTTTACAAACATCACAACTCTAGTTAGGTCAGTTTTAACAACCAAAGTTGAGCTAGAATCTCAAATGTAAATCAACACTGGCTACCCCTGAATCTATGTGTGTGCTTGATGGTGCATCACTCTTTTATAAATTTTTCCTCATCTTTTGAACAACAATGTGTAAGATTTGAACTACATGAGTTTATTCCCTTTAGCTATTGCGCAATGATATCCTAGGCATTACTTCACTGCTAGTCAAGTGTCCATAGCTCTGATGGAGATACCTCTAATTTTTTCACAGCATTTCTCTACTGCTAGTAAGGAATCCATAGCCCCAGTAGAGATACTAGAATCACCCATTCATATTGAGCTTTATTTTCTTAGATAATTCTCTTTTTTTCTTTTCTCTTGGAGTTTTAGATATTTCATTCAAATTTTTGCTTCAATATGTTAGATTCCAGACATCTGTACTCGGTTGAAAACTACCATGGACCTCATAACAACATTTGGGAATCTTATTTTTCACTCAAATCTTACAACACCATCACCCTAGGAAAAATATATCATTATAAAAGGAGATGCATTTAATGACTTGTGGAAGATTCAGTGGTAGTTAATGAAGATTGTTTACTTTGCACCTTGTTTTCAAGACTTTCCACAACTCTTATTGATAATGGGCATAAACAATAAGTTTAGGAAAAAATCATCCAATTAGAAAAATTGAAAATATCTAAACCAACTTCTCTCCTAGTAACCAAAGTATACTTCAGGTAACAACCCCCTTTAAAACTATATAAAATGGAGCTTCCCACAAGGAAAAACAAAAGGAACAAAAAGAAAATGAACAAAAGAAAAGGCCAATAGGGAAAAAAACAAAACTATTTACATACAAAAAATAAAATTATTTACATATACACAACCCAACAAAATACAAGATCTTTCACAGCCCAAAGTATTGTTTGAGAAACTGTCCATTGATAGGCAATGGAATGGGTTCTCTTGTTAGGCTACACAACCGGAAATAATTTTCTCCTAGGATCTCAGCAATTTGATAGGGACCTAACCAGAGGTTATCAAACTTTTGGTGATCGCCCTTCTTTTCATTAGCTTTATCCCATAGTAGCACAAAGTCTGATATTCTGAAAGCCCTAATTTTGGCTCTTTTGTCAAACCAACATTTGACAATAGCCTGATGTTTGAAAAAATGTTGCAGAGCAGCCCCTCTTTGTTCTTCCATGTTCAAAAGATTGTTTAGTCTTACCTCAATCCGTTCATCCCATGTATAAAACTCCTACATGAACTTAAGAACAGGTATTTGTAAGTGTCTGGGGAAAACTGGATCCTAGCCATAGACTAATTTGAAAGGGGAACTTCTTAGGGAAACCTTAATACATGTTAAATTTTCCCATAAGGAAAATATTAACTGGGTATGCCAGTCCCTAGGATTACTTTTGAGTAACTTCTTTATTACTTCTAACAGATTCTTGTTAGTAGATTCTGCTACACCATTTCCCTGAGGATAGTAATTAGAGGAATACTTCAAGATAATTTCATGTTCGTAAGCCCATTGTATAAATTCAACAGATGAAAATGAAGGGCCATTGTTACATACCAGGGCGAATGACACTCCAAACCTGGTAACAATATTTTTAGTGAGAAATTCGATAACCACCTTAGTGGTGCTATTCTTGCAAGGTATAGATTTTTTCCATCTTGTGCAGTAATCCATGGAAGTCAAAATGAATTTGTGTCCTATAGAAGAATTTGGGTTAATTACCCCAATAAAATCAAGTGCCCATTGGGAAAATGGCCTTACCTCATATACTGGTTGTAGACGCATGGTTGGATGGCACTCCCTTGATGCAAAAAATTGACATACATGACATGTCCTTGTGTTGGTGGGCATCTGTAAACACACATGGGTATGTGCAGGATCATGATAGGCCAAAAAGTGGCAATATTATGGGTATTTGTAGGGTATGTGGCTGACGACTTTTTTTTACCCAAAATTAATGAAACAAAAAGGGTTTTTATAGGAGATTCTCATCTTTCCACCAATATAAATTATGCTTTAATTTGAATTTAATAAATAATTATTATTCATTTTCTATTACAATTACAACTAAAGTCCTAATCGATGGGTTGATTGAAAAAATCTATAACTTTCAAACGGTATAACATTTTTTGAATCTGAAACATGTGTAACATTCTATACTTCACATACTATAGGATTAAAATAAGAAAAAATAAATTTCATGAAGTTTTGACCAAGTTAAGGTGGTCAGACATATGAGTTTTTTATATTTTTTAAAATTTGTGATAAAAAATTCATAATTAATTATTTACTTCAAAACAAAATACAAAAAAATATGCATCACATCTAGACATGAGTCCTCTAATTATATATAAAATCTTATAAAAAAATATTATCATTTTATTATGGTTAGGGTGGTCAGATAGACACCCACTTCTTATTTTTTCCTTGAAATTTAAGTACTACTGCATTGAAATTTCAAATTTTCACCAAATATATTTTATTTATTTTTAAATAAACCTAGTAGTTTAGAAACTACATTCAATTTTCTATAGATTCTATTTTTACATATTTTTGAAATAATATAGATAACTTATTCAAATTTTTACATCAAGTTACCTAACATTGATTTTTCTAAAAATTTTGCCACTTAAGGGGCTATTTTTTCCATGATGATCCTGCACATACCCACCTAGCCAATAATAACTAGATATGAGAATCTAATGTGCTAACGAATCTACAGAACCATGGCATGTGCCATGTTTCCCATGAAATTCAACAATTGTGTGCCTAGCTTCTTGCTGATCAAGGCATCGTAGGTAAAATCCCTCAAATTTCTTCATGTATAATAGTCCTCTTTTGAGCATATAATGGGATCTTTTCATTCTTAGTGCTTTCCTCTGAGTTGTATTCATTCCCTCTAGGCACTACTTATTGAGCATGAAATAAATGATACCAACATACCAAGGGTCATTGGAAAAGAACTATGTTATGTATTGTTGACAAATAATGTTCTCACCAGGATCCACCTTTAATTTCGATAGGCCTTGACCTTGGACAAGTTTCATAGGGTGAATCTTCAGGTCAAACTCTTGTAGAATAGCCATCCATTTCTCCTTTCATTCCCCCAACTTTCTCTGCATAAGTAAAAACTTCACAATAGCATTAGGAACTACAACAATGATTTGATTTCGAAGGATATAGTTATTGAACTTCTTGACAGCTCTAACCAATGTAAAAGCTTTTTTCTCAAGAGGTGGATACTTGACTTTAGCATTCTTAAATGGAGAACTCATGAAGGAAATTGTCCTTTCATCCCCTTCATCTCTTTGTTGTGTGAGGATAGCGACACATGAGTTTTCAGAGGAAAAAAAATAGATATAAAATGGCTTCAAGTAGTCACGACTGGTGAGGACTGGTGCTTCAAATATTGATTGTTTAACCTGAGAAAAAGTATCCTTGGCCTCATTACTCCATTCTATTCTAGCATCCTTCTTCATCATTTCATTCAAAGGTCTAACAATCTCTGCAAAACCTGTGATAAAATGTCTCACAAAGTTGATCTTTCCAAAGAAAGATCTCATCTCCTTATGTCCTGGAATAGTTAACTTTAAAATAGACTCAACTCGGTCCGGTTCTATTGATATCCCTCTTTCTAAGATTGTGTCCCAAAATTTTCCCTTCAAAAACCCTGAACACACACTTTTTGGGATTCAGAGAGACACCATATCAAATACATCTTTCAAGAACTTTAGCCAAGTCTGCAGCATGGTTTAGTCTATCTTTAGAGAATACTATCAGGTCATCCATGTAAATGATGATGCATTTACCAATCAAATCTTTGAACGCTATGTCCATGGCACGCTGAAAGGTTTTTCGAGTATTTATCAAAACAAATGGCATCCTCCTGTAAGAAAATGTTCCCCACTTAGTAGTCAAGGATGTCTTCATTCTATCTTCATAATTAGCATTCACCCAATTGTATCCATAATAACCATCCAAGAATGACATCATCTAAGACTCATTGATATTTTGCAAGACTTCGTCTAGAGAAGGGAGTGGGTAGTTATCTTTTTCTAAAGCTCTGTTCAAATTCCTGAAATCTACACATAGCCTAATCTCTCCATTCTTCTTACAAACTGGAACCAAGTTAGCCACCCATGTTGAATGTTGTATGGGGAATATTATTCTTGTAGAAAGAAATTTTTAAACTTCCTTAAAGATCAGTGGTTCAATTAGGGTGTTGATAGGATGTTTTTTCTATCAAAATGGTTTGACTTCAGGCTTCAAGGGAATAGTATGAGTTATCAGAGAAGCATTAAATTTTTTTAGATCTTCATACCCAGAAGCTATTGTAGCAACATCTTTCTTTAGTGCCCTTAGTATATCTTTTCTAATTGCTCTAGGGCAGGCTTTCCCTATGTAAACATTTCTTTCAGGGCTAGAATTAGCTAGGTTAATAGTTTCATATTCACCTCCTTTATCTTCAATTGACACCTTTTCCCGAGCCCTTGGGTCTAAATAAAAAATCCTTTCCAAGGCCACCATTCCCTTGGGAATTCTATTACTTTTTAAATTGAGGATCCCCTCTGGATCATAGTCTTCAGGGTTCCCATCTCCTTGATCCCTATCGGACTCATCGATGATTTGTGCTTTGAAAATGTCTAAGCTTGCTAAAAAGCAAGGATATGTCGATCATCATCAAAAACTTGAAAGTTCTTGACATTATCAGGAACAGTCAAGGTGGATATCAATTCTAATGAGAATCTCTTAAGCTTGGAGCCTTGCATGGGCTCTAGGGTACTTGCAGCAACAACTAATGAATCAACTATTTGATTTTCTTCTCTAGGGATTAAACTAATCTCAAAAGCATCAAAGTCTTCAATTAGGTTCCATACCTGATTTCTATAAGCTGCCAACCTTTTATTGTGACATGTGTATTGGCTATGTACTTGCTTAATAATCACTTATGAATCTCCTTTGACCATTAAGGCAATGAATTTCTTTTGATGTGCCAACATCAGTCCCTGAGCTAATGCTTCATACTTTACTATGTTGTTAGTGCATTTAAACTGCAACCTATAAGAAGCAAATAAAGTTTTCCCTTTCAGGCTAGTTAATTCAATTCTAGCACTACACCCTGTTTTAGATTTGGATCCATCAAAAGTGAGGGACCATAGCTGATCATGAGCTGGGGTTGATTCCTTTGAGGTTGTTTTGGGTGTTTGAATAAGATGAACCATAGCTGGGGGAACTTGATCTTTTGCATCAAATATTGGGAATGGGTGTTTAATAGGCTTATCAGGGGAAATATCCAATTCCTGCTTAGATATATTATGTAATCCTAGGATATCTTTCTGATAGTCACTTGTATCTTTGATTGATCCCTTGGGTTTTCGTATACTTGTGAGTGCAGGGGTATCAAACAAGCCTTGGGGTTCTTCATCATAACTATGTTGGTCCTGCATTATGACTAGGGTAGGTTCAGTTTGAGGAGGGACTTCCTTTGAAGGTATATTATCCCTGGTTAACATTACTACATTTTTGGCTTCAAATGAGAAGTGGTCTAAAATGGTCTTAAGGTGACTTAGGCTAGTTTCCTCAATTTTGGAAGCATGGTTTAAAACGCTGATGCAGGGTTGGTAGGTCAGTTCCAAATGATTTTGTTAATGCACCCTGCACTAATTAGGGAGTAGAAGACTCTGCATATCAATTTCCTCCCCTAAGACTAGTTGATCTTATTGTACCTTCCTAATCAATACCTATTGGTTTTCATTAATCAAGGGATCAGGGGATTTTTGTATGGACAAATTTTTAGAACCAAGAGCCAAAAAGGTTATAAATTCTTCTCTTTTATAAACCCCTATCTCAGTTTCAAAATAAGATACCTCATTGGGACAATCATACTTAGTGATGATATGTTTGAGGTGAGGTTCGCTTCCAATCCTAATCTATGTAGGCACTCCCCTTCATGGTAGGAACATATGTGAAAAGTTGAGGAGAGATATCCTCCTATACTTTTCATTAAATCTCTGCTTAAGAGCATACCATAAGTCTCGGGAATGTCTGCTACCATAATATCCATATTGGTTAAAATCCTAGGGTCAGACCCTACTTGCACATGTATATTTCTCAATTCTCCAACTACATTAACCTATGTTTTATCAAGTTGGATGACCTTCTTGTTTGTTTCGACAATGTTCAATCCCAATTTCTTGCATACAAAAAATGACATCACATTGCCAAAAGCCCCTAAATCTAGCAGATAGTTATGCAAGTTCTTCCCATAGATTCTCAAACTCAAAAGAAATGGTGGGGTACCTACCTTGCTTCTATACAAAGCGTTGTTCATGTCTATAAGGGGTACAACCTTTGTTTTCCCTTTTAATTTATCAGCTTCTTCCAATGCTTTCAGCACTATCTCTCGTTGGGCAGGGCACCACTTTAGGATGTCAAAGTATGATAAAGAGGTTTTATGTTTCTACATCTCAGAAACAATACCAAATTCTATGTTATAGCTTGCATTACATTTGAAAACACTAGATGAATTACCCTTGTTATGGGAGTTAGGTGGACCTTTTGGTGGAGAAGGGTTGTCATCAACACCATGAATTGGAGGCACCATATGGTTAGGTGGTGCTGATGTAGTGAACGGACCCTTATTTTGATTTCTTAAAAAGTGTCCCCCATTTCTCTAGAAAGCTTGGGCATCATATGCATCTTCCTCTAGTTCATTCTCACTCTATATTGTGAATGAAGGTTCTTCTTCAAAGAGGTCATAAGTCATAGTTGTATCCACTGAGTCACCTCCTTTGTTTGAATTCCCTTGGAATGTTTGGGCATCTTCCTGTGGCATCTTGACAACCTTCTCCATTTCAGGGCAGTTTACCTTAGAATGAGTTGTAGTATCATGCAACTTGCACCAGTTAGTCATAAAATTAAGGTCAACCACATTTGCAACATGTGGCCTATCCTCATTAGCTTGATAATTGTGAGGAACTCCTTTGTTATTTGGCCCTGTATTCCATTTTTAGTTGTTATTTGGCCTCTAGTTATATCCTCTATTTTTATTTTCATAGCCTTGGTTAGGGGAGTATTGGCCTTGATAACCCCTCTGGTTGTGATTATTGTTGTTCTGATCATTACCCTAATTGTTATTGCTCTGATTAGGGTAATTACCTTGGTTTTGAGAGGAGTTCAGTTTAAGTTGGGCCATATCATTTGTGACTTGAGAAATTTTTTTCTTTAGGTCTCCACCTTATTTGCGAGTTGAATTTTCCTTTCAATCTCAGCATTCTTAGAAATAGGTGGCTGACCTACAGGATTTGGTGTTCCAGCTTGATTATAATGACCATGTGAACAGTGATGAGCTTGTGATTATTGAAAGAAGTCAAGAGCTCCGTTGGCAAAAAATGGAATAGGATATTGAGTCTACAACTCATCTTATAGGTCCATAATGGGAAGGAGACATCCCTGGGACAATATTGAATAAAGGGGGTGGATTAGGCATTTGATACCCCATTAAAGGAAAAACTCCTCCCAAGTTTCCTTGTTGAGAGCTAGTTTGTTGTTACAGTTTAATGGCTAGATGATAAAATTTAGATAGGGAATTAATATCTATCAACTAATAAGTCCTTTGTAGGAATAGGCCAAGCAAAGGGTCTATAACTCTAAAATATCTCTGAATGGCACTATTCTCAACAATCAGATAGGGGTCCTACATTCTCCTATACATTCATTGAAACCTGGTGTTAAACAAGGGAAGGGATTCACATGGCTCCTTCCTAATGGTAGATAATTGATGGAACAAAATTGTTGGATCCACATAAACTCTGAACTAATTGATGAAAGAATTTTCCAAGTCTGTCTAGCTCCGAATAGAACCTTGTGGAAGACTTAGGTACCAGTTGTATGCCATATCTCCTAAGGAATAAGGGAACAACCTACAAAATACATCATGGTGAGCTATCTAGGCTCTGGTACAAGCATCCTTAAAATCTTGAATGTGCTCTTCAACACAACTTGATTCACCATGAATGTATTTGGGATAGAATCTCTCAGGATTCTTAGGCATATCATGAAAGCCTCTAGGAATAGTCCCCAATGGAGAGGGATTATTCATAAAAAATTCCACTGGTGGCACTAGTGGGAGTTGAGCCAACTGTAATGGCACTTGAGATGGATTTGGTGGTGGATTGATAAGTGTCCTCTGGGGTATTGGTGAAAAACCCAGCGGAGTGAGTGGAGATGATAAGGGTGGTATGATGGTTGCCCCAATCTTCTAAATCTTGTTTCTTATTAGGGTCTTGAGTTATATCAAAGGTGGTGTGTTGTTAATTGATCGAAGAACTCTATTGGACCTCTATGGTGAGAAAGACCCAAAATTATCCAGTTTTCTTTTCTAGCCCCCCTTCTAGTGCCAACTCTGTTGATGGTCAAAATAGCACAACATGTAAACAAAATATTGCTATTATGTTCCTCCTAAAAGAGAAAGATAACACATGGATACCTAACTCCCAAGGTCTTGGTAATCGGTTCATGACTGTGTTGATTTCACTTAATGGTTGATGTAACTATAATGTTCAAGGGGCCTACTAGTGTTGAGCTTTTGGATTGTTATAAGATCAAACATTAAACCTACTTTAACCAGGGGTTTTAAAGAAATAGAAAATGATAGATAAAATTTTTGGAACTAAAGAGAATGTTAATTCATCCAAGTAATCATACTTGTTTCCTTCCAAGGAATTCCTAAATTAAAACTGCAAAATAAGATCAACTTCTAATTAATACACATTTTCATTCATTCATAGTGCAAAATTTAACAATAGATTGCAAATCATCATTTAAAAAAAACATAAGATAAAATTCCATTCCTTGAAAGCTTTCCAAATCAAATAATTAACCCAAGATAAATACCATTCTGGAGCACAATATGAAGTAGATTTAAATCTAGTTGCTTCTACTATTGTTGAAACAAATAAACAAAATTTAGAAATCTGGCACAATCACCAGTGTACAAAAAACCCATGTCTTCAGATTATCTCCATCTATACTAAGAAAACTTGAAAGATACATCACTTCCTTCCTATTAAACTAAAAAAACACCTAACTTCCTATAAAACCCTAGCTTGCTAATTATTAACAAAATAAAACCTCTCTCTACATGTGTCTCTCTAAAATTTATGTATCCTCCTTTTTTTTACAAAGAGGCAAAAGTGTCATATATACAAAACATGCCAAAGAAAATGTGTTAGCCCCTACTTTAGGGTTTACAAAAATGAGTCATTTACAAAAGGGTTGGCCTTAGAAGAGTTTGAACAAAGTCAAGGATACATTAAATGGACATACCCTATTCATGTCGATGAAAGATCGCTCCTAGGCATGGCCTTCAGATCTTTTGCAACCATCGCATTAACTTGTAGCCCTCGTGTCCGACCTTGAGAGTTCTTTGTACAGCTACTTTGAATTTTTTAAAGCATTGCCATTAATATCAATCTACTTTTTCTAGTAGAGATCCCAGCTATCATTGAGACTCGTGGCTTCTTCCTTTCTAGTTTCCTCTTGTTCTAGATCTTTCTGCAAGTTGACCCACCCATTTGAGAAGTAGCATCTAATCTTTTTCACTCTAGATCCTCACAGATGAACACCACTGAGTCATTGAACCGATTCATCACCTTTGATCTCAAAGTAGATTCATGTCGCTTATTATTTATTGATCTTGTTCACAAGAATGGTCACAACAGTCAAACTTCCATTATTTTTCCTTCATCTTCCTCTAATTGGTTGAACAAACACCACGTAAAATTTTTACGTAGTCAAAACTTGTTCAAATAAAATCGCATGTTGGTGAGACACTAGTCGTGTCTCCCCAATGCTACAATGCATCATCGTCGTTATCGACATGACTTACCACTATCAACAAGAGTTCAGAATGAGCTACAAGAGTCATACCAATATCAAAGATTATCGTCTAGACTATCGCTATCGACCAGATCGGTGAGACCTTTGATCAAATTTCATAGCAGACTCATCGGCAATACCATCACATTCAGCAAGAGGTCATAGCGAGTGCAAAACATTTGGCCAAGAGTCTCGGTGACCTGAGCATTCCAAAGTTTACACAGCTGCTAGTCAAATAGACAGAAAGAATGTCACACTAACTTTGGTCCTTCAGGAGTTTCATGCCAAATCTTGTTGAGGTACGCTTTCCAATAGACTTCCTTCAGCATTAGATGTTCTGAATATGCGCAATCCAGAAAAATAATTCCCTCATTAGTCCCCTAAAGCATAGAAAACACATCATTCCTCATCCGGCCTTTCACATATTCTTATTAAAAAAAAGAAACCCAACTCTGGCAGTAGCGGAACCAAATCTGAAACCGGAAACACACTTTCCTTTCAAATTGATGGGGCAGGAACCAAAATGAAACTGAAACTAGGACCAGATTCAGAATGGGAACCTAATGCAAACTATTTGCTATCTTGACATTCATTGCACTGTTCTAGCCCTGACCTTGCAAAAGAAAAAAAATGCAAAAAAAAACCCGACCAACTGACTGAGTGATCAGAACCGAATGTGAAACAAATGAACGAGGTGGAACCGGGACCGGAACCAAATCTAACCATGAAAAATTTCAAATTTTTAGGTTTGTTTTCCATACTGACCCCGCCTCCAACAACACTCAAAGGGACAATGAAGAAAAATACGTGAAGGAAGAAAAAGAAGGTGAGAAATCACCCCATAAAAAAAAAGAACAAAGGAAAAAATAACAAGGCCGGTGGAACTGGAACCTTGAACTTTAGAAAAGTTCCAAAGTTTAGTTTCAGTCCTGGTTCTGCATCCATCAGAACAAAACCAAAAACGTCCAAGGAAAAAGCAAAAGAGGCAAAACCAAAACTAGGAAAGGAATAGAAATCAGAACTTGGAAGGAATTCCAAGTTTGATTTTAGTCTCAGTTTTGTGTCTGCCCGAACAAAAAAGAAAAGGTCCAAGGAGGAAAGGAAAATTCCTAAAGCACGGAACACAAAACCAAAGGAAAATGACAAAAAAATAGTATAAAAGGAGCAAACCAAAAGTTAGTAAAAAACAACCAATGAAGAAGAAACAAAAAGAAAAGGTAGAGTTGGATTTGGGATGGAATCCAAACCAAAAACCCTGAAAGAGCTCACTATTCAGACTTAGCTCCAGACCTGGATCCAAAAGAGAAAAAGACAGATTTAGGAGAAAAACAAAAGAACTCCTAAGACCCAACCAAACAACCAAAGGTGATGAAAACAAAAGAAAAGGGGGGACCTATTTTGTTCCAAAATAAAATAAAATCGGGTGGTTATGCAAGGCATAACAAGACCAATATTAATGCATCACCATTGATTACCTTGAAGTAGAGATTTGAATCAAGATCATTCTTCAAGAATCCCAAATTTGATAGGTAAAGATCAATCCATTTGTACCAAGTGTGCGGATCCTGCTTAAGACCATACAAGGCCTTCTTCAACTTGAAAACATGTGACTCCTTCCCTTGAACCTCAAATCAATTAGGTTTCTCTATATAAACCTCTTCCTCAATCACTCCATTGAGAAAGGTTGTCTTCATGTCCATCTGGTGAATCTTCCATCCTCTAGATGCAGCAATAGCAATGATGGTTCTGACAGAAGTATAGTGAGCAATAGGAGCAAGTGTTTCTTCATAATCAACTCCCTCTTTCTAAGAAAACCCATGAACCACAAATCTTACTTTGCACTTCTCAATTCTCCCATTTGCAACATGCTTAATCTTGAATAGCCATTTAGAAGATACCACAGACTTGCCTTCGGGTCTAGGAACAATGTCCCAAACATCATTCTTAAGAATTGACTGATACTCTTCTGACATAGCATCTCTCTAAACCTAATGACTAGATGCTTCCTCAACACAAGTAGCCTCAGATTTTATAATCTAACTCATTAAGGAAACATAACTA
>VDFB02000013.1:265262192-265304538 GCA_007258455.2 Sequoia sempervirens | reverse complement strand
AACCCTTTCAAAATGAAGCAAGAAATTAGAAAAAGAAAGGAAGGAACCTTGTGTTTTCTCTCCCAATTTGAAGCTTTTAACAATGGTGAATCCAAGCACTTCTTCAACTCCAAAATCAGCCCAAGCAAAGCTCTCCACCAAAATCCCCAATCCTCCTTTTCTTTTTTTTAACAATAAAAATTTCCATTTCTTACATAGAACTTTCCCCAAATTTGGTCAACCCCCAAAAAAATATCCCACCCACTAAATTTAATGAACTTTTGGAGGATATATATATATATATATATTTTAAATAAAAAAAATAAAAATTTAAAACACTTTTTATTTTCAAATTGAAATCTCATACAAATTCAAAATTTTATTTAAAACCAAAATCTCAAAATTGCAAGAATTCCAAAATTTCCAAAATGTGACATTTAAATACATTTCCATTTTATTATTATCATTTAAATTAAAACTCTAATATGATTTTCATTTCAATTAAAATTTTAAATCTAAATATACAATAATGTCGAAATAGCTCTTTCATTTAAATTTATCACCATTAATCTAATTAATTAACAAACTCAATCTAAATTTATTAATTAAATCAAATCAATCCATAAAATAAATAACATTTGACATTGCAATTAAATACATTTACACATCAATTTAACTATGCAAGCCATTTAATAACCTCTATAAATTGCAATTAAATAAATACTCAAAGTGAAATAAACCAAATTAACACAACCAACCCGACAAAAACTCGATGACACGCTATGACTAGGGTGACGACTTGGCACGAAAAACCTAGCTACTATCTCCCAATCAATTTTCATTGGTCAATGGACACACTCAACCTGTGAACCAGGTGGAGTCGATGTCCTGTACCTGTCAACCTGCAAAAAAAGAGTACATCGACATGCATGTATATATATAGTATGATCAAACACACCATGAAGAGGAAATCTCAGAATCGTAGGGCACTCGCAAGCGAGTGATACAATCCTGTCCCCTTCACCAATACACAACTACTAACTGATGATTCTAACATCAATCATATGATCAACAGCATAAAACATCATTAATCCATTATTTGCTAAATTAATCTGAAACATGCCATAAAGATAACATCAAAATCAAATGACATCACATTAAAATATAACATTCGCATCGCTTAATAGATAGCAGTCCAAGGTAACCAAGTTCCAAAGTCAAAGCATACTCAGACATAACATACAAAGAAGAACACTGCCAAACAAAAGAGCCAAAACGGAGGGGTGTTACATCCTCCCCCCTAGGGTCAGGCTTACTCCTTGAAGCCTGCAACAAAATAGGGATAGAACTCCCTCCAAACCAACTAAACCCTAACCTATTTAGAACCTCGATCCATGAGGGTCAACTCCTAAAGCCAAAGGATGAACTGCATCCAGATGCTCGGCTTGACGGATATCCACCGCAGTAAAGGCCCTATGTGGTCTAGCTGTATCTCCTACTTGCGACTCAAATGCCACTGGTCCCTGAGAAAACCCAGATGTGCCCCTATTGGGACACTTTCTGGCAATATGACCCTGCTGGCCACATGCAAAATACCCCATGCCTCTGCCATAACCTCTACCTCCAGAAGGTGTGCTCGACTGCTGAACACCACCCCTAAAGTTAAATTGTGAACTCTGATACTATCCACTCTGACAAGGCACCTGCTGACCACAAGTGAAACATCCTATCCCTCTACTAAATCCCCAAACACCTGGAGAGACACTAGGTCATTGAAGACCACCACCAATGAACACTGACTGTGATCTCTGTGCAGTCTGATTGCAATGATTACGATGTGATTGTATCCTACTCTGATCTCTCTTCTTCTACTTCCAACTTTTATCGTGTTGGGATAAAGAATTTTGTTGCCTTGATTGTGAAGGTTGTTGCTGCTCACCCATAGCATCATGATTACTATCCTGCCTTGGGCCTAGAAGAGCTAGAGTCTCCTCTAAAAAACAACACAACTAAGCATTTTCGATCCATGGTGGATCTCGATGCTGACTACCAACCTCTGGTACAAACTGAGAAGCATGCTGCTCCTCATGATCTAAAACATGGGGAACCATGGGAGGTGTATCCAGCTGATTACCTCCTCGACCGCCTACATGGCCATGACCTCTACCATAACCTCGCCTAAGTGGCATGATCCTATGCAGATACATACCACAACATAATACAAGGTATGCAACATTAACACTTCAAAATTCATTTAATATTTTGCATTTTGTATCAAGGTACAATAATTTAACATCTACATGATTTCTTAAGACTCATCAATAAAGTTGGGGACTATAGGCCTCACCAACAAGATGCACCTATTATTCAATTAACATTAACATTCAAAGGTTTCCCTAATCCCTTTTCTCTAAACTTTTTCTTACTGCAAAACAATTTTCTATTCATATTATACATTTTCCATGATTACAAATGAAAATTGGGGACTTAGGTCCTTTACCCAATGTTTGATCTAATAAAACAAACCTTCATGGATACATAAGCATTTTCTCATAAGATACAACATACCATGGGTTTCAATACACCACACACTCAAGGACGGACATCTTCGTTAAACCAATGGGAAGAGAGAGAAGGCAAGAGATATTTACAATTCTAACATAGGCACAAAAGCAATCATGGTTTCAACATCACACAATCACTTTCACACAAATGCATCAACCATATTAGAGTATGCACAAATCTCTATGAACTAAGAACATGATCCTTCATTTTCTGTTACCATATTTCATAATTTCAAAACAATACCGCTGCAATACCAAAAAGCAACTCAAAACCACGTGCCGTTCAGGCTGGGCAATCCTTGCACAGTAGTAAAACTGAAAACACATGATTCTGCATGGTGAAGAAAAACAACAAGACTCCAGAAGAGAATATACAAAATTGCAGCACCCTCGGATCCGACAAACCTTCCAAGAACATGAGCAAAGAAGCCAAGCAAGGGTAATTTTAGGCAACACATGTCACCTGCAACCCACCAACAAACTAAGGTCCAACATGCTCACCCACAACCTAGGATATAGGGATGTAATTGATCTCAACCTCAAAAGACTCTCAACCAAGGGAATCACTCCAATCCAGAAGGGTAAGGTAAGACCTAGAAGGAATCATTCCTCCACGACTCAAGACAAGGTTTGGTAACCTCAACCCTCTAAAACACCATACTAAGGCACTCAAGGCAAGAGGTCCTATGACTATCTCACCACCATAATCACTTGGAACACACCCAACCACACTCATGCACCACTTAAGGGTCACAACCCTTTTCACAACGAAAGAGCCATACATCAAGAAGGAAACCAATCAACACACGCTTCTTGGTAGGCTCGCGGCCTAACTAACCCCCACAAAAACATTCATCAACAAGACATACAAGGGCAGAAATAACAACAAGACTGGGTGTCGTCCACCACACACAACACACCAAATTCACACACTAAACAATTATCCAAAATGCATTCTTCCAGTAAGAAGGATATCAGTGCATTGTACATTACACCGAGGATCCTATCCTTCCCACTCGTTCCTTGCACCATTAGACCTACACCACTTAACAACAACTTCTGGGTAGACAAGTGAGATCAACCCAAAAAGGAAAACATAAACCAACGAATAAAACACCTAGGTTAACTCCATGGCTCATAGTGCCCAGAGAATAACCTACACAACTAATAGCTTAATGGGTTCCACATTATCCCAGAGTACCCAGTGTTTAAACCTTGGCTATGATACCATGTGTAACACCCCCACCACGTGACCCTAGGGGAAGTTGCACTTAACAGCATAAACACAATAATTTTTTTTTTTAAACAAAACAAAGTGAAAGAAGGTTCACTACACAATGCCAACAACCCCTAAGGTTACGAGACTAAGTTTACATCAACCCAATTATGAAACATGAATTAAGACCATTACATATAATTTATTAACAAAATAATACGCATACATTTCATCCATGATAAAATTAAATCAAAGGCATAAGAAATCCACATGATCCCAATAATACACTTTACAATAAGGTTACAACACTCATTCCTCAAATGAGGTAATTCCAAAATATAAGGTTACAATATATAATTTCCACCTCGATACAAAGAGGGGTATTAAATTACATTTATAACTGAAAAAATAAAACATGAAGAACTGGATCCCATGAGCTCTCCAACTGGAAAGCTTATCCATAAGAATAAAAGCTGACCCAATGGATTAAGATGCACGTTCCACCCAACCATGTGATACCCAAAGGCTCACCACCCATGCTAGGAGATAGTAACAAGGATTTCCAGACAAGACCATCCACTCCTAAACACAAGCTAACTCATAACGGGAGCAACCAATCACATGAACTATACAACCATAAGGATAACACAAGTACAATTCTAACATCACTGACATAAGTCACATTGCTTCCAGAAATAAAATAGATCGAGTAAGATAAGAAGACATATATATATTTACAAATATATATGTATCTATATATACCCAGATCTTCTATTCACAATGATATTAAGCAAATAATCTATAAATTTGCAAGAACATAAATAATTTTGTTCAAACTCAAGGGTTTAAAATTTTAGTTTGAAATGGAGGTTTTGTTTTTTTTGAGTTTTCTCCCTATTTCCATTGTGTAAGTTTTGATTTGGTTTTCATTTCAAGATCTATCAACATATTTGCAAATCTGAAAGCATTTCTCATGGATTTTCTTTGAATCTAAGCAACATTTCAATTTTAAACCCTTTCAAAATGAAGCAAGAAATTAGAAAAAGAAAGGAAGGAACCTTGTGTTTTCTCCCCCAATTTGAAACTTTTAACAATGGTGAATCCAAGCACTTCTTCAACTCCAAAATCAGCCCAAGCAAAGCTCTCCACCAAAATCCCCAATCCTCCTTTTTTTTTTTTAACAATAGAAATTTCCATTTCTTACACCGACACCCCCAAATTTGGTCAACCCCCAAAAATATCCCACCCACTAAATTTATTGGGCTTTTGGAGGATATTTCTTATTTTCTAAAATTTAAAAAACACATTTATTTTCAAATCCTATTTCATTACATTTTCAAATTTTCATAACAAACCAAAATCTCAAGGTTGCAATAATATGACTTATTCAATATTTCCAAATGTGACATTTAAATACATGTCTATTTTATTATTATGTTTAAATTAAAATATTCTAATATGATTTCATTTCAATTAAAATTTTAAATCTAAATATACAACTAATGTCTAAATAGAACTTTCCTTTCATTTGAGTTGCCATTAATCTAGTGAATTAACAATTCTAAATTTACATTAGGATACAGAATCAAATCGATCCATAAAATAAATAGCGTTTGACATTGCTAATACAAGACTACATTTTACATCATTTAACTATTGAAATGACTTCAGCAACCTCTACCAAATTGCGAAAATTAAATAAATGTGCTGAAGGTGGATAGACCAGAATTGGCAACCAATGCAACCAACTTGAAGCTGACATGCTGTAATAGGGGTGACGGCGGCATGAGGAAAACCTAGCTATTATCTCCCAATCAATTTCCATTGGTCAATGGACACGCTCAAACCTATGAACCAGGTGGAGTCAATGTCATATACTTGTCAACCTACAAACAAAGAGTACATCGACATGCATATATATATAATATGATCAAACACACCATGAAGAGGAAATCTCAGAATCGTAGGGCACTCACAAGCGAGTGATACAATCCTATCCCCTTCACCGTACAACTGCCAACACCCGTGATTCTATACATCAATCTAATCAAATTAATCTGAAACATGCCATAAAGATAACATCAAAATCAAATAACATCACATTAAAATATAACATTCGCATCGCTTAATAGATAGCAGTCCAAGGTAACCAAGTTCCAAAGTCAAAGCACACTCAGACATAACATACAAAGAAGAACACTTCCAAACAAAAGAGCCAAAACGGAGGGGTGTTACACTTTAAATGCCTCCTTCACCATGAAGTACCATATTTACCAACTTTGGAGGGTTGCACAGAAATTGCCTCTTAAAGAGGTTGTGTGTGGAAAATAAATGCAAATTATTGACAAAAATTTTCTTATGTAGCACCACCTATGATTGAAAGATTCATTGTTGATGTAGGAGGTATGTTGATGCAACAGATGCCTCTAAGAATCCTTCACATTAATGGCATCTCAAAAACTATCATTGTCGTCAACACAAGAAATTTCTAGTCACCATAGATCAAATGACTACAAACTCCACATGAAGATGAAGATGGGGCGTAGGCAATGAAAAATGGGATAAAAATAGATGTTGCATGCAACATTGGTCAATTCATGGAAGAGTAGACTGATGTGTGGGGTTTACCAAACAACCTCAAAATATATGCACATGAGGTTTACCAAGCAACTAGATAACCTTTAGATGCCTAAAAGGTTGCACATTCAATTAGACAATATTTTCTCTAACCTCATCAACCTAAGTACACTTAAGCTATAGTGAATAGATAAATTATTCACTCTAAAATAAATCCTAATCAAACTAATTAGATCTATGATCGGTTTTCCTACACAACAATGAGTATAGATGAACCTCATAATTAGGAAGAAGCTAAGAATCATTAAGAATCAATTAATACAATTTTAGAAGAATAATATTCAATTATAAATAATGAAACTTGGGAATTAACTTTATTACGTGCAAACAAAATTTCTATAGTCTCTAGATGGCTGTTCAAAACTAAGTTCAAAGTGGATGGTTATATTGATTGATTGAAAGCTAGATTGGTTGCAAAAATATTTTCACAAAAATAAGGAATAGATTATGAAGATACATTTCCACCTATTGCTAAAATGAATACTATGCACTTGCTACTAAGTTTAATTGTGATCTACTTCAAGTGGATGTTAATTCAACACTTTTGAATAGTGATTTAAAAGAAGAAATATATCTTGTTCAACTTCAACGATTTGTAAAGAAAGGGGGAAAAAATGATATGTAGGCTAAAAAAGAATTATTTTGTCTCAAACAAACACCAAGGCCATGGTACGATAAAATTGATAAATTGTTCTTTCAACAAGGGTATATCAAGAGTAAAGAGGATCTAAATTTATAAATGAAGAAAGATGTATATGGGAATGTTTTTTTCATTTCATTGTATGTGGATGAAATAATCATAATAAGAGGTATTATAGATTTGATTGATGCAAAAAAAATAGAATTATGATATGAATTTGGTAATATGTACTATTGTTTAGGAATTGACGTATGGGAACAAGATGGTAAGACTTTCATTACTCAATGTATGCAAATAAATTGATTCCAAGAATTAATATGCAAAATTATAAACCATTCTATACTCCATTAGAACAAAATGTTAGGTTTTATAGTGATACTAATGCTACCAATGTGAATGAGACTTTGTATAGAAAATTGGTGGAAATTTTGAATTACTTGACCACTACAAAACTTGATATTGTATATTCAATCAACATAATTACCTAATTCATGACTATGTCTCTTGAGTTTCATTCAAAAGTAGCAAAGAGAGTCAATTGATACCTTAGGGGTACCATATATTTTGTCTTTGAATATACTAATAATTTGAATGTTGAGTTGTTAGGTTATTTAGATTCTAATTGGACAAGTTATCCAAATGATCACAAATCAACAAAAATACCTTAACATCTAAGGAAAAAGTAGCTAGTGAGGATCAGATGGTTGGGGAAGAAAAGTAGACTCGGGATGCTAGCACCTTATCCCAAGAGTTGATCCCATTTGAGAAAAAAAGATTGGGACCTTGGTTCGGAGGATATTCCTATCCAGGGGCTTTCCTTGGAGCTGAACATCCCTCTTCTTCTCCCTTCCTCTGAAATTTTTTTTCCTTCGAGTGTAGATCACTTTATGGCTCCTAATTCCTTGGAACTTGTTAAGGACTCATCCGATATTTAGGACCATTCTACTAATCTCTCTAGTAACTATTCAACCTTTCATTTGAATGGAATCATGGAGACATTACCTTCGGAGCAAAGACTCCTTATTGATAAGGAATGGGAGTCAAGTAAAGAGACAGATAGTCAAGAAGAGACTGATAAAGAAGAGGTTTTATCAAAGAAAAAGAAAAAGAAAAAAAACAATGGAAGACTCCAAGTAGCATTTCTACCATATCAAAAGCAAAGGCAGACTATGGAGCAACAAATAATTCTTGAGTGAAAAAGTATACTAAATGGACAAGAGAGCATAATAGTTTTCAGAATATTGTGGATGGTTTTCAAAAAACCATCCCAGAGTGCCTCAACTCCCCCGGTAACTCATGAAGATCATGTCTTGGAATATCATGAGACTTAATAATCCCCAAGCAAGTTGTTTTGAGCAATTTTGTTAGAGATCACAAGCCTGATATTCTCCTTATTTAGGAAACTAAAATGTTAAAGGAAAAAGTGGAAAAGATAAAACTATTTCAGCATTGTAGTACACATGGAAACAACTCGAATGGTGCTTCAGGAGGCATTGTTACCTTTTGGAATAGTCATATAATCAAAGGGGATCTGATTTTTGAAGGTACAAACCATATTGCTACTAGACTCACCCATATTAGGGATAATTTCAGTTGGATCCAATCTAATATCTATGCCCCCAATGGAAAAGGTCTCAGAAAATCCTTTTGGATGGAATTGGCTGCCTTTAGGAGGGTTTTTGATAGAGTCATGGGTTGTCATGGGAGACTTTAATACTCCCTTACTAAATGAAGAAAATTTTGGAGATTCCCAGATCAATGTAGAGAGTAAATAGGATCTTCAGAGCTTCATCAACAACCAAGCGTTGATTGATTTGGACTTGCAAGGAGCTTCCTATACCTGGTTGAATCATAGAAAGGGTATGGATCTTATCTAGGTTAGATTAGATAGATCTTTAATATCTAATAATTGGTTCTTTAACTATTACTATTCTCTTAAAGCCCTCTCTAGGATTGGATCTGACCACTTCCCTATTAGTTTTGTTGTGGAGCCTTTAAAGAAGAAGAAAAATATCTCATTTAGAGTTGAAAAAATGTGGCTTTCTCATCCTTCTTTTAAAGAAGAAATTAGGAAATAGTGGAATATAAGTATCTCTGGAACAACTATGCTTAGAGTGGCTAAAAAATTAAGGGAAGTTAAATTCAACCTAAAAAATGGAAAAAATAGTCATTTGGAAACATTTTCAGGATTAAATCTGACCTTCAGATAGATCTGGGGGAGATTCAAAACAAAATCCAAAAGGAAGGATATGTTAATGATATTAAGGAAAAAGAGAATGATCTCCTTATTAAGATGCATGACATTATTGGAAAAGAGGAGGAGTTTTGTAGACAAAGATCTAGAGCTTTATGGTTATCTGCAGGTGACAAAAACACTAGGTACTTTCATTTATCGGCCTCAAAACAAAGGGCGGTCAACATAATTTCTCAAAATGAAGTGGATGGTATTAGGAATGAGGAGGAGGAGGAAATCTGAAAGCATGTTGTTTTATTCTTTAAAAATATTCTTTTTGAGAATGATGAAAATAGTCTAAATGATCAAGATCATTTAATAGAGGATATACCTAATGTGATCAATCAAGAAAATAACTCTATGTTTTCTGCCATTCCTACCAATGAGGAAGTTAAGAAGGATATTTTCTCCTTTGAAGGATGTAAAGCTCCAGGTCCAGATGGATTTCCTATGTTTTTCTTCCAATGGTTCTGGGAGATTGTAAAGAAGTCTCCTAAAAGAGTTGAATGCAACTTTTCTAGTTCTAATTCCAAAGAATCCTAGAGTGGTGAACTTTGAGGCTTTTAGACCCATAAGCCCCTACAACTCGATCTATAAAATAATCTCAAAGGTTTTGACTTCTAGACTCTTAATTCTCTTGCCCACTCAGATTTCACCTCAACAAAATGGATTTGTCCCTAGTCAACAAATCCTTGATTCTATTGTCACTGTGCATGAGAATATCCATTCCTTGGTTGAATCTAAGATTGAAGGCTTTATGTTAAATCTTGTTATCTCAATAGCCTATGACAGAGTTGACTAGAAATTCTTGTTTAAAATTTTTTAGGCGTTTGGGTTTTGCAATAGGGTTCTTCAAATGGTGGAACAACTTGTTTCTACTGCTTCTATATCTGTAATGGTAAATGGTTCTCCCATGACTTTCTTCAATGTTCTATAGGTCTAATACAAGGAGATCCTATTTCTCCTATTTTATTAAGTATAATGGCTTAAAGTCTTGGAAGAAATTTGAAAAGGTTGATTGATAATAGATCCATTCTTGGTCTCAAACCATCCTCTAGCAATTTGGTTTGTTCTCATCAACAATATGTTGATGATACCATGCTCTTGGGAAAATCATCTGTCTCAGAGGGAAAAAATTTGAAATCTATGCTAGATGAGTATGGGAGGGCTTTAGGATAGTTGATTAATAAACAGAAAATATCTCTTTTCTTCTTCAACACTCCTATTCACAGACAAAATAAAATTGCTAGAATCCTTGGTTGCAGGGTGGAGTCCTTGCCTGCTACCTATCTTGGCTTACTCTTAAGCCTTAAACCTCTAGAATCCTTTTGGATTTTGTTGGTTGAGAGGTTCAGTAAGAAGCTTGCTGGCTGGAAAGGAGCTCTGTTAAGCCAAGCGGGTAAACTTCAAATCCTCAAAGCTACTCTTCATAATTTATCAATTTATGCTCTAAGCCTCTTCAAAATCCCTACTAAATTTGCGGATGCAATTGAAAAGATTCAAAAGATATTTCTTTGGTCAGGCGTTGAAGAAAAAAAAAAGAATGCCTTTAATAGGATGGGATCTGGTGTGCAGACCAAAAAAGGCCGAAGGTTCAGGTCTTAGAAAAATCATAATGGTTAACAAGATTCTTCTAGCTAAACAAATTTGGAGAATATTTTGTCCTCGGGGGAATGGACTGATATCCTAGCAAGAAAATATTTGGAGAGTAATAGATCCCTTATAATTTTGAAGGAGTCCAATCTTCTTCTGAGAGGCTCAACCTGTTAGAATAATTTGATTAATAGAAGAAAATTTGTTCAATCTGGAGTGGTTTCGCAAGTTAGAAATGGGAACCAAACTAGATTGTGGGAGGATAGATGGTTTTTTTATGAGCCCCTTATAAAAATTAAGTCCTTTAGTGGGTGGGCTGAGAATTGCAAAGCTCTTTTTGGCTCATATGTGAAAGACTATTAGGTGGATGGAAAATGGGTGGATCTATGCCTTGTCAGTCAGACTCTTGCTCCTATTCAGTCTTCTTTGCTGGCTGTTAGACTCTGCCCTGATCAAATGGAAGATCATCTTGTTTGGAGTGATGAACCCTCAAAAAATTATTTAGTTTCTTCTGCTTGTGCAAGTCTTACTTCTTTCCAGGCTTCTCCTCCCTTCTAGTCGAAGGCTTGGTTCAAACATCTAGTCCCTAAAATCAATATCTTTTTCTAGATCCTTCTCCAAAATAAGGTGTTCACGGTTGATAACCTCTACAAACATGGATTTCAAATACCTAATAGATGTTTTCTTTGCAAGATGGAGGCAGAGTCAATGTGTCATCTGTTTCTTCATTGTCCTTTTGCTACCTCAATTTTGGAAAAACAATCTATTACTGGCAACTATCTTGGGTTTTTTCCCTTGTCTATTGAAGATTTCTTTTGTCAATGGAAAGCCCCAACTCACAATCCTATACTTCAGTACTTGTGGGATTTCTCTTTCCCTCATGTTGCTTGGGGTCTTTGGAAAGAATGAAACAACAGAATTTATAGAGATAAAGAAGCACCGGTGGATATTGTTTTTGATAAAATTATCAGATTTCTAAAAGAAAATGTCATTGCTATATCCTAGAAGGTTAGCAACTCCGATAAAGTGGCTCACTCATCCTACGATCTTAAGGTTGCTAAGGAATGGAATATAAGTCTTGATTTTCCCTATGCCCCTAAACAAGCTAAGAAGAATAGAGAGGGTTTTTGTTGGTATTTTCAACCTAATGGATGGGTCAAAGCCAACTTCAATGGAGTCGTTAATGGTAATCCTAGGGCGGCGGGTTGCAGCGGAGTCATAAGGGATTCCTTTAGCAACTTTCTAGGTGTGAATGCCACTTCCCTTAGATCTCAAACCAATCACCTGACTGAGGCTGCTAGAGCTTTTCATATTATAAATTTGGCCCATAGTCTAAATTTTAAAAACTTTTGGCTGGAAGGGGATTGCAAAAATATTATTGATTGTCTTTTAAGTAGGACTACCCCCTCGTCGACTATTAAGTCTTGGATTTATGATGCTATCTCGGCCTCAGCCAAGTTTGATAATATAAATATTTCACATGCCTATAGAGAAGTCAATGCTGGGGTGGATTTTTTTACAAATAAAGGGGTTAGGAGCAAAGGACAATGCACTTGGCTAAATATTAGTGAATTAAGCGTTAATGTCTGGGCCTTATTGAACTATGATGTGTCACATGGGCAAGAAGCGTGTCACCTCATTAATGATGATAGGACATAGTAATTACATCACAATCATTAGATTATATGGAACCAAGCTTAGTCACTTAATCTGTAAGATTTCTTGGCATGCTTTGTGGGCTCTTAGATTTGGCGGGACCATTTCAAAGAAAGATTTCATCTCTGTCTGCCCCACTATGCTTGCCAAAGTGGGTGGAGATAGGAAAAGAGTTGAGCCAGATAGCTTTGAGATGCATACAAGAAATACTAAAGCGTGGAACAAAGTAAAAATGTGGGGGTTTACTCCATTTTCTAGAAAAACTCCATGTGTCTAAACAGGAGGCTACTGAGCATTTTGAGAAGAATTGGAAAAATGGGGAACTTACCCTTTTTGGTAGGAAATTCGAGCTCGATGAAAACCTTATAGCTGAAGTGACTGGAATGTCCATTGATGGACACAAATTTTTCATGGATAGGGGTTTTCCTGATGAAACTGTCATTAGATTTCTGAAAAGAGAAGGAAAGAATGAAACTAGTGAAAATTTCTAACAACTACTTCGAAGTTGATACCATAAAAGCTCTCTTGAGAAAAGTTCTTCACATTATCATGGAGTACATTACTATGGATGGTTGCTTCACTAGGGTCTGTGGATATCACTTTGCCCTGCTCAACCATTTCTGCTATAAGGTCAGGGTTTCTTTTCCCTACTATCTTCTCTGTTCTTTAAGAAAAATTATGGATGATCACAAGAAAAACCCATAAAGATATCCTATTTTGCACATTGGTTTGATTAGGTAAATTGTTGAACATTACCAAAAAATGCCTGAGCCTGCTAATTTGGATGCCCCTCCTTATCCTAAGGAGGATGATATCGAACCCAGCTGCTAGGGGAATTTGCAAAATTTGAGCCCAGTTAGGATTGTCCTTAGCCCTTCCTCCGTCCAAATTGGTAAGAAAAGCATTAAGCCCCTTTCTAACAAAGATAGAACTGTGCCTAAGCTACATAGTTCTACCCTTAAAACCAGAAGTGTCAGTTTGAATCTTTCGAGTAAAAATATTCTGTCATACTTTTAAAGACTCTCTTGATTCTGAGGATTTTGGTGCTAATAATACTTTGTCCTTTGTTGCCTTGTCATTGGACAAAGATGCTAGAATTGGTTCCCCTGTAACCCCCGACCTTGCTAAAACTTGCTTCAACCTAGAAAGGGAAGTTGCTGTGGATGTCTTGGGTTTAGCTAGGAATAATGCTACTGACCATTTCAAATTTTTGAAATGGATTTTTCATGAAATCAACGAGCGAAAAATAAAAAACTAGGCCCTTCAAAGTAAACTAGAAGAAATGGGAGCAAAGGTTACAGTGCTTGGCAAGATAGAGGCAGAGCGAAAAGATCATGGTGCCAGTAAAGAAACCTAGAACCAAGCGGGCATGGACAGAAGGGTTGAAATTGAGTTGGATAAAATGAAAAACACTGTTAAAATTATAGCCGAGCAGAACAATAGGATGGCAAGACACAAAGCCATCATCATCAATGCCATGACTGAAAAAATTGGACAAAGCTCAATAGGGGTCTTTGGTGGTTGATCTGGAAGAGGTCAATGATAAAAACTAGGATGAGGATGCTGGTATTTAAAAGAGAACCAGAGCTAATTTGAAGAGGAAGGCTCCTCCTATGCCATAGATGATTCAAACTTTTAAGAAGGGAGTTCAGGACATGCAGAACCTGGAGGCAGAGACAGAGTTTGTTCTGAAGACTCTGGGTTAGTTGTGGCTGGTCTTTTTGTTGGCTTTTCAGCTGGTCTTTTGTCTGACCCTCCTCATCTTTTGTGGGTGGCTGTTGCCTTTTCTGGTTTTTTTTCCTTTGTGCAACCTTTTTTTATTGTTGGACTTTTTAATCCTTTCTCTTTTGTTTTAAATTTGGTGGTTTTGGGTCCTTGTAAAACCCTTTTTTCCCTTTATCAAAAACATAGGATCTAATGTTGTTTCTTGGAGTACTAAGAATCAACCAACTATTTATTTTTTGTCTATAAAAGTTGGGCACAAAGAATTATGCAATGCTACCTATGAATCCATTTGGCTAAGCTATATTCTTGAAGATATGGGACAAAAGCAAGAAGGACCAACTTCAATCAAATGTGACAATCAAAGTTCAATCAAGTTGGTAAATAATCTATTTTATCATGAAAATCAATGAACATTGAGACTCAACATTATTTTGTTAGAAAGAAGATTCAATCCCAAGAGATAGGGTTGGAATATTGTAACACAACTGACAATATGACTGATGTACTCATTAAGCCATTGACCAAGATAAAGTTTTTAATCAATAGGAATGTGGTAGGAGTGCATCAAAATGCAGTTATTCCTTAAGGGGGGGTGTTAGAATAAATCATTACTAAATTATGCATGTTTCAGGAAGGGTTTTGAAACATCATAAATTGTTTCCCTTTCAAATTTCACACCATATTTAGCTCTCCCTTATGTTCTTGGACCCAATTGTGCTCTTAAACTACCCATTTTATGAAAAGTCTTCAAAAAATATAATTAAATTTGGAATTTATGATTTAATATTTATTTAATGATAAAGACCCAAAATAGGTTTGCCCTTGTCTAACCTATTTTGTGCCAATTTAAAATATTTTATCATTGGTATTTTAACATTTATGAATTTAAATTAATTTTTTGACTGCTGATAATTAATTTAGAAAGAATTAAATAAATGAATATAAATACAAGTCTTTTTCACCATTTGAAATCCTAACACAATGCTAGTGATTTAATTGAAAAATTCAGCATCCTAAAAAGTAGTTAAGAGAAAAATTAGTAGAGTTTACGACAATTATTTTCAATAAAGATTCATGTTTGTAATGCATCAAGTTTTCATGTAAGTTTATTTATATTTTATGTTTATTTATTTTGTGAGCACTAACACCTAAAGGACTTCAAATCAAGCATCAAATTCTCCTTGAAGCTGATGAGTACAATGACATCAGTCCATCAAGGAAAGAAAACTAAAGTAGTAAGTTGCAACACTTGTCAATTTATCACTTGTTTATCACTCTTTAATCCATTTTACTCTGCACAATCTAGTGTAAGCACTCTTTTACATCATCATAGTCATTGTTGAGGTAGAAATTCTAAAACAGGGTTTGACTTAGGCAAGCCCCTCTATGACACAACCTTTTAGTCCTCTCTTCTGTGTAGGTGACATATCTGAAGTGGATTTGGGGGAGGATTGGAAACCTAATTGCAAGATCAAGCATTCAACTCTCACATGTCAACAATTTAGAGAATGCAAAAATTAATCATCGATAGACAAAGTTCTGAAGCTAAGTCTAGAAAAGAAGAGCCTACATATAGTGACCATCTAAAATCTAGTTTTTTATTTCAAAAATTTGCATTCACGGGTTTAGGGCACCAACACCCCTGTCCACATAAATTGAACTCAAATTCATATGTCAGGTTCTTCTATCTCTACATATTGTTTTGTGATCTATTTTAGTGTTTCTATTATGCGCTTCTCTAAAATCATAACATTTTTTCATAGTTGCATTGTTGATCTAGATACACATTTACATCATCAAATTAAGTCAATAATTAATCAATCAATCAACCTCCAAAAAATGAACTAAAACCCTAACCCACCATTCTGACTATGGTTAGTAGCCAAGTTGGTGTTCGTGATTATTTTTTGTTCCTTCCATTGTAATGGAGGAGAAAGTGTGATTTAGACCCTAAATCTCTTTTTTCCACATCACAAATTTGAATAACAGTCTATAAGGAACTGTAGATATGTCCCTCAATTCCAATCCGTTGTCAAGAGTCTACAATTAGCTGTCAATACTATCAGTTTGTTGTAGATTTGTTTAACTAAAGTACAGCTTCTCTATTGAAATTATTGTATCTATATATGTGTCTCCCCGATGAATAAAATATATCTGAGTTCTTCTGCTGTTTTGCTCTTTGTTTCAAATATGTTACAATTTCATTCACTATAAATTCTAACTACTATTAATTTTTTCTCTTATAAATTTGGGCGGTATGAACGTCAAGAATGGTGAGTTGTATGAATTTTAAGAATCAAACAAAATGTTCATAGCCGACTTGAATGCATTTAGAATTTTATCAAAAATATTGAAAAATTCATCGTTTTCTACGATTTGTAGACACGTCAACACTATGCCACGTGAATAGTATATCTGAAAAACTGATAATTTTGTCATCTCTTTCGTGACTTCTTCCAAAAATATTGAAAAATTCATCGTTTTCTCCGATTTGTAGACACGTCAACACTATGCCACATGAATAGTATATCTGAAAAACCGATAATTTTGTCATCTCTTTCGTGGCTTCTTCAACAAAGACCATTTGCACTGTGTGCGTTTTCCTGTAAGAAGGGATAGACTATTTAACAAGGTTACAAAACCCTCGTAATTCTCAGGCACCCACGTCGAATTATTTTAAAAACGACAATTGTAATAGACGAATTCAAAACAAGATTCTGGTTGTATTTTTCACTACCTCTCTGTCATTAATTGAAATTCTCTCCAGCCAGTTTCCTTCTGGCCGATGATAAATACATCTATAAAAGACCTGCATAATTTAGCGAGACGAAGTCATTAACGAAGCAATTTTGTTGGAGAAAAAGAGGAGACGAGGATTTGCAATAAGCCATGGGTAAAACAGAAAAAGGTTTAAAGCTGGTGGGAGCCTTTGGAATTGTGGGAGAGTCTTTCAAAATCATTCGCTCTCAAGCAAAATTGATGGGGACCATCGCTCTGGTGTTGATTATCCCTTATATTTTTACAATGTTTGCATGCAAACAATTTGAATCACTTCTTCTCGAAGAGATCACTTCCAAAAGACAAACTAAAAACCAGAGCGAGCTCATTGTTCCATTGACACGGTTTTTAGTGCTGGAATTTGTATACGCAGTTCTCTTTCACGTGGCGCTCATGCCATCCGTTGTGGCAGTAGTGTACACCGTGGGCTGCGTTTACAAAGGCCAGCAGAAACCCTCCTTCACACGGGTTCTGAGTCTCGTTCCCTCCGTGTGGAAACACCTCATGATAACTTTCCTGTGGTATTCTATCTTCAGATTCTTGACTCTAGTGGCTTTTTATTTTTGTCTGGCTTTACTGAATGTGGGTTTAATACTGTTCGGTAAATTGGATGCGATACCGTCTTACGTTGAGAGGGTTCGTTCCGTTGTGTTCGCTTGCATGAGTATGTATGTCACAATGGTCTGGCAGCTTGCATCCATGATATGTGTTATGGAGGAGGAATACGGGTTTGAGGGAATGAAGAAGAGTCGCCGACTGATGCAAGGAAACCGCACCACAGTGTGGGTGCTCGCCATATGTTACATAGTAATTTATAGCTTGTTTGTTTATCTAGAGGCCAAGGCGATTGCGTATGATTTGGGATTAGGAACCAAGATAGTGTGTGGAACGGCATGTTTGTTGTCGGCGTGTGTGTGTACTTTAGTGTGGGAGGTAGCACAGAGCGTGCTCTACTTTGCTTGCAAATCTCACCACGGGGAAATCGTTGATGAATGTTCTGTTTTAGAGGGCGGGTATGAACAAGTTAACAACAGCGCCTGCAGATTTCGCAGCCTTCAAAAGAATGACAGCGATTTTTCATGAATATAGACATTTTATTATAGAAGTGATTTTAGCAATTATATGTAAAAAAAGTATGAAGATTTTGATCTTAAACTTAAAATAAATATGTATTTTAATTAAATTTATTATATAAGATAGAATGATTTAATAAGTTGTTCAAGCTTTAGCATGATGTTTAATTTATTCCATGCACTATAGTTTTTACTATTCTACCTATTTATGGATTACGCGTACATTACCCTCTACTTCATCTTTATGCTCACTTATTTCAATATTATTTTCTTATGTATATGTATATTTTTATACATACACATATAATACACATGTTTCCCACCTTAATCTACTCAATTTTAGGTCCTAATTCAAGTCTATAGTCATTGGACCAATCTTGAAACCCTATATTTACACATTTTAGATTTAAAATTTAGTCCTCAAATATCATCCTACTCCTACCAATGCATTTTTCCTCGAAAGGGTAACTATGCAAAATTTAATATGATTTATTTTTTTAAAAAAATATTTAAAGACACTCAATACATTTATTTATAGATATTATATCGCTTGAACAACCCAAGGCATATCATTCATATTTATATAGGTTGAACCAAAGCAATCTATCCCTTATTGACATGATGAAAATTGTTCCAAGATACTTATTTTTTACACATTTACTAAGGTTTCCCTAAGATAGTATATCCCCTAGTAACACAATAAAAACCCTTCTTATATATTTCTAAATATTACAAAGCCTAATATATTAGAAAAGAGAATAAATGAAGAAAATCACATGTAAAAAAGCACATTATACAAGGACAACTTATGCAAATGTAATTGAAAATTGCATTGTCACATATCTAACCTAGATCCATGGGCTTCACACTAGACAAATAAAATAAATAAATAAAGGTCTCAAGAGATATCAATGATGACAAATAATTATTTTTTAGGATTTACATATTAGATAGATTCAAGTATCTTGAATAATAAAGTAAATCATTCAATAGAGATATGTATATTTATTTTTTATTTAATTATTATATTCAATTATGAAAATATTAAATAAATTAAGTATTCCATGGTTGATACTTATTAGATATGGATTTAGTCTATTATTATTTTATGCATCTTGTTCATTTTCCTATATCACAATTATGGAATATTTGTTCTTTTTTAGTTGGTGAACACATATAATCCCTCACAACCTAGTTTTTTTTTTGTAGTTTCAATTAAATTATAGTAGTTAGATGTATATTATTTGGAGATTCTAATATAATTTTAAAAATAAACTTTCACATGAATCTTTTTGTTTTATTATTACATTTTGATAGGTTTTGTTGATTATTCATCAACCTTACCTTTGACCCAACCTCACTCTGTTAGTGTGAATAATTAATCTATTCAATATACTTGAGTGCACTTAGGTTGATGAGATTAGACAACTTCTTATCTAACCGAATGTGCAATATTTAAGCCTCTAGAGGTTACCAAGTTATTTGGTTAACCTCAAGCATATACCTTTTTGAGGTTGGAAGTCTTTTCATCTCACCTCAAAGGTCACTCAACACTTGACACACAAGGTTGATGACTTGGTCATAGAGGTTGTTGATTTGCACACTCCAAGTGTTCCTAAGGTTGACACCTATAGGACACTTATCTACTCTTTTGTGCCACTTCATGGGGCACTTTTCAATACAACTCATAGGTGGATTGCATCATCCTTGCCTATGTAAACAAGGCCTTGTACTAATTATCATTTGGGTTAAATAAATATAATAGTTATATATTGTTCATTGTGCTTGTCTCTTATCTATTGGATCTTCCTAATTCTGATATGGTAGGTGGATTGAGATCATTCCAAAATAAGTTCAATTTTACATACAAAATCAAATTCATGGAACTCTAAACTAGGCTTGAAGCAAAATTTTGGGAAGGATTTTTGTTGCATGGCCACTACATACTCCCCTTGAGAGGTGGCCACCAACATAAGTCTAGAAAAAGGAATGAGTCATGAAATCCATTGGATTGATGCATAACCTTATGCATATAATTGAAAAGAGGGACATTAACCCATAACTTCTTTTGAAGATACTCAAAATTATCACTATGAAGAACCTTAATGAAGATATCAACAACCTAATCCTTAGTAAGCTCATACTCCAACTTCACCTCATTCTCTGTAAACTTTTATCTCAAAAAGTTGATATCGGATTGAGATATGCTTTGTCCTTGAATGCATTAATAGATTCTTTGAAATAATGAGATCACTTGTATTATCACATAAGATATAAATTATTTCATCATATGACACTCTGATATCCTTCAAGGTTTGCTTCATCCACAAAACCTATGCCGAGTTCATGATGCTACAACAATTTATTTTACCTCTATAGTAGATAATGATGTTAAATCCTTCTTCTTACTTATCCAAGACACCAACTTGCTTCCAAGAAAGAAAGCACTGCCACTTGTACTTCTCCTATCATCTACACAACTTGCCCAATCTATATCTGTATAAGCACTTAGAGATAAATCAGTATCCTTTGGATACCATAAGCCATGTTTTGGAGTGCCTTTCAAGTATTTGAATATTATTTTTACTACTATTGCATGTTACTCTCTAGGATCTTATTGAAATCTAGCCACAAGAAAAAATGCATGCATGATATTTGGTTTAGTTGCAGTTAAATATATAAGTCCTCTAATCATTCATCTATATGTTCTCTAATTAGCCTTAGGAGATTCTTCTTTCTTACCCACCTTGCAACTAGTAACCATAGGAGTACATACCGGTTTAGAGTCTTCCATTCCAAAATTATTCAACATTTCTTTGACATTATTTAATTGTGAAATGAATACCCTTTTTTGTCTCATTAATTTGAAGTCCAAGGAAGAAAATCATCTCCTTAAACATAGACATATCAAACTCTTTCTACATTTCTTATGCTAATTTCTTGCACATACTTTCATTCCTCTAGATATTATATCACCAACATACACAACCACAATCAAAATTTGATCTCTCTCAACTTTAAAATAAATATTTCTATCTGTGGTATCTTTATTGAATCCTTATTGCAACAAGTACTTATCCATTATTGCATACAATGCTCTGGGAGGTTTCTTGAGTTCATATAATTCCTTCTTCAATTTGTAGACCATATTAGGATCTTCTAACAACTAAAATCCTTCTAGTTGTTCAATTTATACATCTTATTCTAACTCACCATTCAAGAATGCAAACTTGACATCCATTTGATAAACTTTATGTAGTGACGGAAAATATATCCCTTTACATTTTCTCTCTTGTTTGGGCCATCCTAGTTAAAATGGACTTAATTGTGCCTTAATTTATTGTTGTAAAATGTAATTATTTACACTTTCACACTTATTTAGGGATCCTTTAATTAATTGAGTTTAATTTTCCTTAATTGTCCCTTAATTCATTTACTAAGCATATTTTATTACATTTTTCAAAGAGGAAAATCGACATTGATTAATGCCCTAACATAACACTTCTGGTTGAGAAATGTGTGTCCTAGGTTTAGGGACCTAGGACCAATTTTCCCATGGGAAAATGGGTCCTCCCTTAGACCTAGGACATAAATTTAAATTATGTTTTTGGTGGTATTTTAACATATTAAAATCTATATTCAAATGTCAGTTTGTGATATTTAAATTTTAGGAAACAAAGGATACATATCTATAAATATAAGGTTATTTCACTAAGTTTCATCTAAGATTTTCAAGTAAGAAAAATTATAGTAAATTTGATGATCAAGAGCATACTTCTTTATCATTTGTTGCAACAATCAAGATCCATTCATCATGTCAAAGTTATGTTCAATCAAACATATTTTTGGAGCTATAAGAGTGGGGGACCAACCATGTTCAAGGCCCCAGGTCATGGAGAGCCAAGAGTGGAAGGTTGCCCTAACTTACCTTAGTTTAAAAGGGTTTAAGGAAATGCGAGACATGAATAATAAGGACTATAGGCCCTTCGATCACTTTATAGACCCGAAACTTGGAATGGGGCTAGGTGAGCCATTTTTTGGTTCAACACTGTGCCTCAAGAAGCTCTCTGCTCGAGGATGAAAGCGCGATTCCAAGATGACAGTGCGATGTGCTAGTGTCTCTCAGGTGTGTTGGCGTCTGTATGACTAGAGCACTAAAGAGACAAGGTTAAACACTAGAAAATGGACTAACAACCTAGCTAATTACTTCCAAAGGGACAAAACAAAGCTATGAAGTAGGCAAGATATGCACAAATATGATAAAGTAAGTACACAAGAGTTAGGGTGGCAAGAATAATCTCACACAGGTACTCATTCACCAGCTAGCTCCCATAAGCACATCCACCTATAGACAATAAAGAGGAAAATTGTTGGGTGGTTGTATAGGGGCTTGCCTCAATTAGACACCCATTTTGGTGTTTCCACCTCCATAGACAACCAAGTTTGCAACAATGGAGAAATATATGATAAAGAAGGAAATGAAGTGAATAACACAAAAGCACTACATAGTAGTGTTATGCTACTCAACCAAATTGTAGAGGAGGGGATTACAAAGATTACCACCTCCACCAAGAGCTCACTAGCTAATGGAGGAGATAATGAGAGGACTCAAGCCCCTTTTTCAATGGTTTTTGTTCCACACTTGCTCTACGGAGTTGACAGAGTTTTGTTGTTACTGCTATGGAGTGCAAAGTGCTACTTGAAGGCTGAAAGTGAATGCTAGAATGCTTGAAGTCTGTGCTAAAGGATGCAAAGAGATGAAAAGAATGCTTAGAAGATGCTAAATAGATTAAAATCATGTAAAGGATTGAATTTGAATAAGAGAATGAAGAAAATGGCCATATTCGAGTTGGTCAGTCAAAGGGGGCATTACAAATTGACCTCCAATGGGAAGTGTAATGCCTTTGCAAGATTTAGATGTAGGAATCTACTAGGGACATAAGTGTGTTGCGTAGACTTCTACGGACTATGCGGGCATCCCCAATAGTCATTCCTCTATCAACACACAAAATGACCACCAAATGGAATGAAGGTAGTTGGCTTATGTGGAATTTAGCTGGCAGATTTGGTTTTCTAAAGTGAGGAAGGGAAAATGGGGTATTTTCATAAGAGGCCCAAATTTTCTCCTATAAAATTTTCCCCCACTTTAATGAGCATGAATACTAATGAGTGCTTCAGTAAAGTAGATCGAAGAAGTAGAGTTATAAATGTATACTTAAATTGTCAAGGAAGCAGACCACGATATGGAAAACTTGAGAGTGCAGGACAAGCAAAGGACTTCATAGGCCCGTAGAACTATGAAGCTAAAGAATGAAAGCATCTTATAGGCCAATAGACCTACAAGGAGGCAACCCCAAGATCTTTTACATGAAGGAATCCCCAATAAGTAAGTCCCAAGATGTAAGCACCTCACAGACTTGCAAACCTGTAAGGAAGGTGTCCCCCAAGATCTTTCACATGGAGGATACCCAGAAAAGCACCTTACAGGCCCACAAACCTGCAAGGAAGCATCCCCCAAGATCTCTCACATGAAGGAAGCCAGGAAAGAACCCTATAGACCCATAGACCTACAGGGAAGGTGTCCTTCAAGATATCTCACATGAAGGAAACCCAAGAGAGTTCCCTACAAGCCCACAAACTTGCAAGGGAGCCACCCCCAAGATCTCTCACATGGAGGGAGCTCATAGGACGTGCCCTATAGGCCCATAGACCTACAGGGAGGTATCCCCAAAGATCTCTCACATGGAGGAAACCAAAGGAAAGTGGACTTTGTAGAGTCATAAAGTGGCTTCATAGGCGCACCTATAAAGTGACATGTTTACCCATAGATAGAACATGTCAGAAAGTGGCCATCCATGCAAGTAAGCAGACAATCATGTAGACCATCAGCAAGTTTAAAGAATTTTGAAGGGGTCCCTCAGGATGCCTAGTGTAAAGAAGGGGTCTACTCAAGGGACACGTTGTTCGAAAGTAGGTGTTTTCTTTCTTGAATCAATTCATCATCAAGGAATCCTTTTGAAAGATGTTCACTTCATCAAGGAATTCAAAAGGAAGAATATGCCCCCATGCGAGGGGAGGATTAAAGTTGTTCCCACTTTGTTGGAAGGTTCTCAAGTTCTTTTTTTACGAACCTGTGATGAAGGAAACACGTTCCATTAGGGTTTCAAGTCAAGAATATGATTCTTGAAAAGAAGATTATGAAGATTCTCGAGAAAAGATTTGTTGGCAACAAATGCATTTTCTGAGAATCCAAATGTTGTACAAGTGGCATTGTCACACAGGAGAGGGACAACTCAAGCAAAGAAGAGAGAAAGATAAAGGAAAAACAAAAGAGAAGAAAAGACATAGAAAAAGGGTATAGGGATAGCCTGATATTATGGGGTCATAGCTACTCATCAATATATATGTATAGTAATAGTATATAAAATAAACTATCATCAAATCCCTACTATATCAAACCATGCGAAGAATGCACGAGAATAAAAACTAAAAATAAAGTAATGAGTCAACATGGAAGGGAAGCCGAAATACCCCTAGCGCTTTGCATCATCCCCAATTTATCAAAAATCAAGTCACAAACATGGAAGAATCATGATACAAATAGAAGAAGGTTTATGACACAAAAACCACACCTATATCCAAGCACCAATAGGGGTGACAAGGGTCATCAAAAAACACATAGAATGATCATGGGGGAGCACATCAAAACACACACATATCTAATTTAAAGATAAAGAAGGGGCCTCCCCCTAACAATGATGGACCAAGAGGTCATCTGCTTCCCACTCTAGATCATTGTAGGGGGGAGGAGGATGAACCTGCAGTGGTGGAATATTAAGAGGAGGAGCATCCAACCCTCCTGCAATAAGGCTAAGGAAGAGGGCCCCACAAGGTCCTCTTCGTTGAGCTCCTATGGATCTAAGGTCAACGATTTGGAACCTCATCCAAAGAGTTAAACATGAACTTTACAGGAGTTCCATGTTTCACTTTAGTAGATAGGGAAGGTTGTGCCCTAGGTTCAACACTAGGTTGACCAAGTGATTCGGGAGTAGTGACGAACTCAGGAGAAGTTGAGACTAGTTTTGTCACTAGAATAGAACAAGTCAACATTGGACCACCTTTTAGAGGTGGACTCTTACGTTTTATGTTGCTAGAAGGACTACTATCTACCTTCTGCTTCATTGGAGGAGGTGAACTCCCCACAAATGAGGCAAGAAGTGTAGAGGAAGAGGAGGAAAGAACCGTAGAAGATATGACCGAGGTGTTCATCATATCTATAGGCTTCAGGAAAGGCTGGAAATCCAAAATTGATGTCAATAGAGGTGGCTCCACTGAAGGAGTGATGACCACCTACACCTTTTTAGGGTCAGGATCATTTGCACTCGTAGTAGAAGCTAGAAGAAATATAGAGCTGGTTTGAACAGAAGTAGAGGGGAGGAAAGAGGAGGATGCGGTATGAGGCCCTAATATAGGGGTGGTTGTCTCCCCTTCCTTCCTCTGTAAGATGGTCTACTCAGCCATGAGAGCCTTTTGTACATGCTTGCACTCGTGCGCAAGGCAATTTCTATAACTTTTTGAACTAGAGGCTAGAGGCTACGAAGGAATGGAAGGCTCCTACTCAACCATGCAAGTTTCCACTACAGCCATTTCTAGAAGAGGAACACACTCCTAGATAGGATCAGGAGGAGCAGGTTGATAAGTAGCGGGGGGAGTCAACTCAAGTTCCTTGGTAGCGGGCCTCTTCTTGCTCACTATTTTGGGAGTAGGAGCGATAGAAGGCCGCAGAGGTCCAGATAATGAGGACTCTCTACAGGGACATTTTCCTCTACTATATAGGTAGTACAAAGGTCCAAGTGGTTTTTTATGGTGGTCTAATATCCCGATCTTGGGTCTACTCCAAGGAGGGATCATCAGACTCAACAGGTAGAAGCTAGGCTTGTTCATCCAATACTCCTCCCAAGAGAGAGGAGTAGATGAGTCATCCTGAGGGGAGGCAATCTTCTCCTTCCCTTTTTGAGAAGGGGAGGAATTCAGTTGTTGTGCTATAAGAAGAGCCAATTTTGGCTATCCCTTGCCCCTATTCTTGTACTTTACGTAGTTCTTGTAAAGCAGGTCTGTTCTTGGAGGAAGCGGACCAACTAGGGTAGGCCAAAAATGGTCTAATGAATATCCCTAACGAAACACTATAATTTGGTATCTAGTGTCATGAATAATGTGATGGAACCTTCATGGGAAAACTTCACACATTTATGGTTAATAGAGGAAATTCGATTCATAGAAGCTAGCCAAAGTATGCTTAGCTTCATTCTAAACAAATTTGACTCCAAAATGATGTTGAAAATCATGTCAACAACCCTAGGTCTGACTAGGATAGACAAAGTTATCGACCCACAAGGCTTGAAAGAAAGACCATCATGTGAATAGATGGTAGATTTTGTTTCTTCGTATTCTTTTTTAGGTAATGAGTTAAGCCACAATGTCTCTTCTATGATAACATTCACTCAACTCATGTGATCTACTAGGACCCCTGTCACAATGTTGCCAATGAGGCAAGAAAGAATATAGAGAGGAGGCAAGCGAGAATATAGAGAGGTGAGGGCTTATTATTTAGGGGCAAGTACTGTGACATGAATGTTATATCCAACGAATTGGTTGCAGGTTGTGTTGTAGAAATAGCTATCACCATGTTAACATAGGCCTCGTCTTGAGTGATAGAATCAGTGGGATAAAAAATAATCTTAGCAAAATTTGACAAAAATGGGCCTATGTATATCTGTAGTTCACTATTCACTTTCACCATTGATTTATTTGCATTTTATTTGCTACCATTGAGATGAATGGTGTGATCCTCGATGCGGTTTGGTATCTCATGACACAAGCACATACAATGTTTGGTATCATATTCATTAACTTGATGGTATTGACAGTAGGTACTTTCATCATACCAACTAGGGTATAGTTCCTTAAGAGGTTTAGGGTTTGGAAAGGTTACAATCTTATCCTTCAACAACTTTTGCAAGATAGAGGAATAAAAATTTGATAACTTTGTGAAATTTCAGCTATGTCTAAGGCCGTTGTCATCTGCAGCGACTACTACATTCGTAACAACTTTTCCTTTCCTAGAGATCGATATAATGGAATTTCCTTCAAAACAGGAGTGTGATGAGAATCCCCTGAACTAAACCACCATCTGCTGATACTCTCATAGGGTTGCACAAAAATGCATGAAAGAAGGGTATTTTGTAAGGGAGAGACTCACTACTGGCTATGTATCTTTCCCATATTTTGAAGAAGATTGTTCGGAATAGGGTCATTAGAAGATAGAGGGCTAGAGGAACTTCCTCTAGAACTACCACTAGAGCCACCACCAGAACCATCGATGTGACCTCCACCGAAACTGCTATCGAAGCCATCGACACCAATAGGGCCTCCATTGGAGCCACCTTCGCTTCAAAATACACCACCATGACCTCCATTGGAACCACTTCCACTAGCACCACCCTCACTACCAAAGTCACCAGCACTACCAAAGCCTCCACTGCTCATCTCGCCAAAACTTGCACCACTAGAGGTGACAAGGGGGGTGAAGATGAAAACCAAGGGGATCTTGTTCACTTTGACACTGTCGAGTCCCTCAAAGGTAGAGGGGATGTTGATTGAGGATATGACATCGATCATTATACAGACATTGGAGGCATCGACATTCCTAGCTATCTCTCATGATATTCAAAAGTCACTCCTCATATAATATTAGGATTGTTTGGAGGAGCACATGGATTAGTTAGACTAGAGAGACTACCCAAGAGTTCTATTCCTATTCAATCTTTTCCCACCATGTATTTTAGTTCATTGATAACTTGGGCGGCCCTAGAAAACTTTGGGTCTATTTCCAAGTGATGTTCCAAGTCATCCAACCCTTTGTTGAGGGAAAAGACATATTCTTTAGGTATGTGAACAAACTCATGCTCATCTACTGATGATGGTCTAGGAGATGCAAGATGAGTGGGGACATGATCAATTTCATTAGATAATATTATCTTGCCCCTTGACAACTACTCCTGCATGGCCAGACCAAAGATGTGACTAGAGAAAAGGCCCATAGAGAAACTAGTAGTGACCATCCTTTCCATCAGGAGGTATCATATACTTCTCCTAACAATATACCCAGAGGTTGTGGATTGGGTTGTGATGCTCATAAACCTTCACAACACTCAGGTACAACAACCACAAGGCACAAAGGGGAAAAGCCTCAACACTAATGGATGAATAGTTTTTGGTTCACTAAAAATGTAAGAGAGGGGGACCAACCACATTCAAGGCCCCAAGTCATGAAGATCCTAGAGAAAAAGGCTACCCTAACTTACCTCAACTTAAAGGGATGTTAAGAAATGTGAGATGAGAATGATGAGGACTATTTAAGGCCCTTCGATCACTCTGTAGACCTGAAACTCAAAATGGGGCTAGGCAAGCTAGTTTTTTGGGTTCAACATTGTGCCTCAAGAATCTCTCTGCTTGAGGAAGAAAGCACGATTTTGGGACAATAATGCAATGCATTGGAATCTCTTATGTGTGTTGGCATCCGTACAACCAAAGGACTGAAGAGACAGGGTTAAACACTAGAAAATAGACTAAGAACCTAGCTAATTACTTCCAAAGGGCCAAAACAAAGCTATGAAGTAGGAAAGATATGCACAAATATGATAGAGTAAGTACACAAGAGTTAGGGTGGAAAGAATAATATCACAGAGGTACTTGTTCACTAGCTAGCACCAAGTAGCATGTCCACCTACAAATAATAAAGAGGAAATTTTTTGGGTGGCTGTATAGGGGCCTGCCTTAGTCAAACCCCCCATTTTGTTGTTTCCACCTCCATGAACAACCAAGTTTGCAACAATGAGGAAATATATGATAAAGAAGGAAATGAAGTGAAGAAAAAAAAATCACTACAAAATAGTGTTATGCTACTCAACCAAATCATTGAGGAGAGGAGTAAAAATCTTACCACCTCCACTAAGAGCTCACTAGCTAATGGAGGAGAAAATGAGAGGATTCAAGCCCCTTTTGCAATGGTGTTTATTTGACACTTGCTCTATGAAGTTGATAGAGTGTTGCTTGAAGGCTGAAAGTGAATGCTAGAATGCTTGGAGAGTGTGCTAAAGGATGCAAAGAGATGAAATGAATTCTTAGAAGATGCAAAAAACATTAGAATCATGTAGGAGCAAATTTGAAGGAGAGAATGAAGAAAATGACCATATTTGGGTTAGTCAGTCAAAGGGGTCATTACAAATCGACCTCCAATGGGAAGTGTAATGCCTCTGTAGGCTCCAGACATAGGAATCTTCTCAGGATGTAAGCATGCCATGCGGGTCTACGCACTGCATGCGCATCCCCGATAGTTATTCCTCTATCGATGCAAAAAAAACTGCCAAGTGGAATGAAGGTAGTAGCCTTATGTGGAATTTATCCTTCGAATTTGGTTTTCTAAAGTGGGTAAGGGTAAAAGGGGAATTTGCATAAAGGGTGAAAATTCACTCATATACAAGAGCTAACATTGTGATGTAGGTTTCAAGATCCAATCCAAGAATTATTTCAAGTCAAGATTCAAGGTTCATGATCCACATCCCTTGAGGCCATTTCAAGTAAGATCAACATCAACATTTCAGATTTCCAAGTTTTATGCATGGATTTGTTGAGTGGTAACATTTCTTTGTTCATTCTTCATTCCCTCTTTCATGTTTCATTTCATTTCAAGGTTTAATTACCAAATTAGGGTTTGACCAAGGAAAACACCCATTCACCAATAAAAAACATTTTCCCCCTCTCTTTGTGTGTTGTAGATTTGCAGGTTGAAGAAAAGATCAGGATCTCAAAGTTGCAAAATTGCAAAGTTTCATTTGTTGTTACCTTTTGTTGCCATCTCATAGAAACTCAAATCCCTAATTTATTTTGAACTATCCAATTGTGAAACCAGGAATTTGGAAGTGTAGATACAAGATCAGAGGACCCATAAATCAATTTTCAAAAATTCCTATAAAGGACCCATTCGCAATTGGGAAAATGAGTCCCTAGATAGCTTCCAAAAACATCTTTTTGTGATAGTTGCACAACATTTATCCCTTCCATATTTTCCAAAAATATTATAGATTCCTTTAGGTTTATGCTTAATCTACTAGATCCAAGTGATAGATTACATTTTGGAGTTTATTTTCTACTTTTAGTTCTTCTCCCCAAAGTGCCATTTGACCTAGATCCCCGTCCTGACACAAAAAAGGAAATCTAAACATTCCTTCATAGAATTGATTTTCATAAGGGTATTTACTCAATTCTTTATTGGGATCTCATTTCCTGATCAAATTAGAGAAGTAGGACCCCTTTTTCCCTTTTGGATTCACTTTTCCATTTTGGAAAACCCTAGCACCCTATTTTTCTATGTTTCACTTTGAAATCCTTATGTGGTAAAAAATCCAAAAACTTCCTAATAGCCTCCATCCTTGCCACTAGAGAAGATGTCTCTTCAAAGTCTATTCCTTCTACTCTTGAGTAGCCTTTACACACAATCCTTGCTTTGTTCCTAACAACTTCTCCATTCTCATTCAACTTATTTTAGAACACCCACTTAGTTCTAATCACATTCTTGTTCACTTACCTTGGGAAAAGTTCCCAAGTTTTCTTTTTCTCAATCCACATTAGTTCTTCTTCCATAGACTTGATCAAAAATTCATCTTTGCATGCCTCAATCATTGTTTTAAGTTCAATTTCTGGAAGTAAACCTAAATTTACTTGTTATTCTATCATAGCAACCTTTCTCCTTATTAGTACACCTCTTCTTCTACGCATACTTAGGGGTCTTAGGGATCCTTTCTAGAGCTTATTTCTCTTCAACCTACACTTATCTTTCTTTACCACCATCGTTCTCTTATTCTCTAGAAGAGGACTCATCTAATTCAAACCCATCTATCAATAGTGAGCTTTAATGTAAGTCATCATCTAATTTGACACTTTCACTTTCAACAATCATTTTTGGCCTTTTGTTGTACAACATTGGTAAGCCTTTCTTTTTGTAGAATATCCAAGGAAGATTCATTCATCATACCTTGCATCAAAATTTCCTAAGTTTTCTTCATCTCTCTATATATAGCACTTGTTTCCAAACACATTGAAATACATGACACTAGGTGTTCTTCCATAGCACAACTCATAGGGAGCATTTGAACTATTTTTCCTTGCTTGTGCTTTTTCAAGGATGTCTATTGTAGTATGAATTACTTATCTCTAGTAGACAACCATTAGATTTTATTCCTTCATCATTGTCCTTGTTGCTTCCTGAACAGTCTTATTCTTCCTTTCCACCACTCCATTCTACTAAGTCCTAGGAGTTGATAAATGTATCTTTATTCCATGATCTTCAAAAAAATTATTAAACTTATCACCTTGAAAAATTCTCACCATGATCTTTACTCCATTAAAATTATCTAGAGCTTTTAATTTTTCTCTAAGAAAAGTTACCCAAGTCATTCTATAGTAACCAACAATCAACAACATGAAATACCTATCACCTTGAAAACTTCTTATTTTTGAAGGTCCATGTAGGCTTGTATGCACCAACTACAAATGTCCTGTGGTAGAATATTCTTTGACATTAAACATATTCCTTTTTTTCTTACCAACTTGACATTCCTTACAAACTACATTTATAGGCTTCTCATAACCTTTGGTATATATTTCATAGCTTGAGAAGAGTTGATTCTAACTAGGCTATCTATGGACACTAAAATTTACTCCCTTCTTGGAGATAGTACAATCCTTGGTCGAATTTGGACCTATCTTGGGAACCCTTGCATTTATTATCCTTTAAATCGGCATTTATAGGCCCCTAAGACCCATTATTTTGGATCTTGAGGCTTATTCCACTCAAAAATAATATAAAATCCCAAAAAAAAAGCATTTAAGAAATTCAAATCCCAAAGACCCACCTCAAAAATATTTGGTGGGACTCATTCGCCACCTTCGGCGAATGAGTCCACTTCGGTGGGACCCATTTTCCAAGGGTGGTGAATGAGTCCCTTTTGGGGTATTTTTCAAGTTTGAGTGGGAAATTCACCAATTTAATTCAAATTTCCAGTGGATGTCGGTATTTAAGGTCTAAATAATGGCTAATTAGGTGTTAATTCCTATAAATACAAGTTTCTAAATTATTTTCATGAGAATCTAAGTAATTCAAGCATATTGACAAAATATCTTTCAAGAGAAAATTCAAGGATCAAGTTCACAAAAGTATATTGGAAGTCAAGTTGAAGCTTGGGAACATATATTCAAGTGTTTTTGCTGGTCTTCAAGCTCACTTTTGTTCAATATATAGAATTTTAAGGGGTTGATCATGGATTCCTATGGTGAATCATGAGGAATTCTATGTTGGGAAGATGCAACTAGCCATCAATCCAAGCCTAAGGACTTGTTTTCCAAGTGATTCCATCTTCCATTGTCTCTCTACTTTCAGGCTAACGAAGCTCTTCATACCATTGAGATTCATTTGAGGTGATTTAGGATCTCCTAGAGCGAGTCTTGCATCATTCAAGTTCCATTTATATATATCTTGTTCTTGCATATTAGAATAGGATTGCATCATGTTTCAGATTTCCTAGTCTTGCACACACTTAAGGCTAGGGTTTTCATGCATGTTTCATTATCCCTTTCAAGGTTTAAATACCAAACTAGGGGTTTGACCAAGGAAAACCCCCCATTAGAAAATAAAATTATATTTTTCTTTGCAGGTGTTTTTGCAGATCTAGATCCATGATTCAGTCAGGGAAGACAATGCAGGTGTTAGAGTGTAGATCAGTGATTTCAATTTCTAAAAAAGTGGAGCAAGACTAATTCACCATTTGCAGTGAATGAGTCCTACTAAAAGTGATTTCTAGATTAGTTTGTAGATTCTAGTACCCTTCTCCCCAAAACAAGTTTCTGGGCATAAACCTTGATCTAAGACTGATTTGCCCAAGTTGATGAATGAGTCCTAGCAGGCCAAAAAGTTAGAATTTTTTAGAATTTTAGAGAAATTTCCAGTCTTAACTATGGCCTCTACAAGTTTCTAGGTGCACACTTTCTGTTTGGCTTCTTTGTTTTATTTTATTTTGCATTCAATCTATCTTTCTGCATATCACACTATATTTTCAAACATCTTGAATTTTCCAAGTTTATACTTGGTGGTGAACCCATTTCTGAATTGGGTCCCAAAGGGACATTTTTGTAGGATTATTCTTAAGTTGTTCAACAAGATCATGAATTCAACAAACTATCACACTATGCTCCAAACAACTTTACAACAAATAGTGGTTCCTCCTAGTACGAACACAAATGATTTGGCAGCTCTACTATAAGGAATGAGTAGAGTTAATGTAGACATTACCTTTTATCAACATGTGCTCCCTCCCTTGGAAATTTGAGAAAGAAAAATGATGCCTTTATGATCATATCCCAATTCAATTTTATAGGTATCAAAAGGACCCTTGTTGATAATGGCTCAGCCCTTAATGTGTGTAGTGTTAAACTATTAGATAGATTGCATGTAGAAAAATCCAAAATCGAGTATGACTCCTTATCAATAAGAGGATTTCACAATGTTAGCAAGCAACCGCTTGGTGTAAGTACCTTCCCTATTACAATTGGAAAGGATACCCTACAAACTCCTATTCATGTCATTCCTCATGACCTTTCATACTGTAATCTTCTTTTGGGAAGACCTTGGATTCATGAGATGCATGTGGTTCCTTCAACCCTCCATTGTATCATGAAATACATCTATAACAAGAAGGTCTACTAAGTTGAAATAGACCCCAAGCCTGAAAGTTGCTTACAACTTGAAAAAGGAATAGCAAGTCCTCTTTATACATTAATTCCAACATCCCACATAGAACCTATAAAATTTCATAAACAAGATGAAGAAACAATGTCCAAATTATTAGGTGATGATTGAGGTTCCTTGTAATTCACACCTTCATTTATGGGAGAGTATATAACCACACGAAAGGAGGATGAAAAACAAGAACAACCATTGGTTATTTCCACTCAAAATTCAGAAGAGCCCTCACAAGTATCCACCTCATCTACTTTGGAAGATACTACAAGTTACACAACTAATTTTGATGAGATAGATTACCAACATCCTACGAACCTGAAAGAAATGGAAAAAAATTATGGGAGAGTTTATGAACTTATGAAACAATTGGGATATAGTGGTAAAGGATGTGGAATGAAAGAACAAGGCATTCACATTCCTATAGAACCTAACATGCAAGATGCAAAGATTGGTTTAGGGTATTCTTTTTCTAAGGCAACGAAAGCAAACAAGAGACCATCATTAAAAATCAACACTATCATGTGCAAGCCATGAACCAATCTTACTATGAAAAATCCTAAATTACTTGAAATGACTTCCCCACCATCATGGGAGTACTTTGAAAGTGATGAATCCTTGAAAAGGAAGTTAAGATTTAATGATGATTCATCTCTTACTCCTTCAAAGAAGAAGGTTACATGTGCTATGATCAGTACCAAACAGAAAGATGTGGTAGGTGAAAGTAATGAGAAAGACATAGGAATGGACCAATATGACCCGAAATTTTGAATGTCTCATGCACTTCCCTTGGGTGATACAATTGATATACCAATGGACATAAAAGATAAAGATAAAGTCATAAAGATGGGGAAATGCCTCGATGATGAAGAACAAGAAGACACTACAATCTTGCTCCATGACTTTCCAAGATTTTTCCTTCGAAATACTTAAACATGTGAGGAATAGATCCAAAGATAGTCACACATAACATTTATCTTATTGAAAATGCTAAGCTTCTTCAACAAAATATAGGAAAAATGAATCCCAAGATAGCATTGTTGGTTAAAGGTGAACTTCAAAAAATCCTTGATGTTGGTTTCATAAGGCCCATAGATTATTTTACATGGATCTCAAACATTGTTTTAGTTGCAAAACTTGACAATCATATTAGGATGTGCACATATTTTTGTGATTTGAATAAAGCATCTTTAAAAGATGACTTCCCCCTTCCTAGTATTGACATGATAGTAGATTCAACTATAGGACGTGCTTTTTTGTCATTAATGGATGGATTTTATGGATATAATCAAATCTTTATCAACCCTCAAGATCAATCTAAGACAACATTTACAATAGTTTTGGGAATGTTTTGTTGGGTTATGATGCATTTCATATTAAAGAATGCTGGCAAAACAAATCAACGAGCTATGACACTAATATTCCATGACTACATACATAAGATTCTTAAAGATTATGTTAATGACATCCTAGCTAGATATTTAACAAGACAAGACAATGTGAGTGTCCTTAGAAAATTATTTGAATGGATGAGAAAGTACAACATGAGGTTAAATATGAAAAAGTGTGTTTTTGGTGTAGATAGCGGGAAAATTTTATTTTTTATCATATCTCACAAAGGCATATAGGTGGAAAAGAATAAAATTGATGCCATAATTAACATATCACATCCCAAAAAAATTTCTAAATTGTGCACATTACAAGGATGAATCCAATTCATTTGTCATTTTATTGCATCTTTAGCTGACCCAACATTACCATTCACACATCTTAAAAAGGATGTGTACTTTGATTGGAATGAAGATTGTAAATAGGCTTTTGAGATTTTAAAGGAATACCTTGCAAGTCTACCCATTTTACAACCTTTGATTCCAAACAAACCATTCATACTTTACATAGCTACATTAGCTCATGCTCTTGCAACATTGTTGGATCAACAAGGAAAAAATGGTAAAGAACATCATGTATATTACATTAGCAGTACTTTGATAGATTATGAGAAGCAATATACACCAATTGAAAAATAATGTTTGGTGCATGTATTCACTACCAAAAAATTGTGAAATTATTTACTGAATGCGGAAATACAAGTGATGACAAAATTTGACCCTTTTAAACATTTGTTTAATAAAATAGATCTATCAGGATGCCTAACTAAGTGGGTGATGTTGTTGACTAAGTTTTACCTTAAGTTTTTTTCACAAAAAGCAATTAAAGGTGAAGCCTTAACCGACCACTTAGTTGACGCTCCTTCCCCCTTGGCATTACCTAGCACTCACTCTTTCCCAGATGATAATGTGTTGACATTTGAACCTAATACATGGTAGTTATATTTTGATGGATCTAAGTGTAGAACTAGATCTAGCATTGGGGTTATACTAATCCCACCTGAAGGAAATCTTATTCCCTTGTCATATCGATTAAACTTCCTATGTATGATTAATACTTTTGAGTATGAAGCTTTGCTCGCAGGATTACGTGTTGATACGATCTTGGGTGTAAAAGAAATTAAAATATTTGGTGATTCACTATTAGTAATCAAACAAATGAATGGAACATATAAAGAAAAGCATGAAAATTTATCAAAATACAAGGATTTTACAATGCACTTGTTAGAGAAGTTTCAGTCATTTACCATTGATAGCATCCCGCGAAAGGATAATCAACATGCATATGCAATGGTGAGTGTAGATTCTCTTATATCACCTCAAGATCCTTCAAAATATTTCACATTCACCATTCATCCCATCATGAAACCTTTGATTGATGATGAATTAGAAGACATGCTAACAACAACTCAAGAAGACTCGAGTGAATGGTACGATATGATATTTAATTATGTGAAAATTGCTACCTTTCCTGAGCCAACAACCAAGAACATTTGAGCCCACCTGTGCAAGCTCGCATCTAAGTATACAATTATTTCCAATGTGCTATATCAGAGATCATTCTCAATAGCACTTGAACAAGCCCATGTAGGTGCTTGTGGTGGTCATTTTGGAGGAAAAACATTGGTTCAAAAACTTATCTGCATTGGATACTATTGGAGAGACATGGAACAAGATTTCTTTCATTATGTCAGAAATGCCACAAATGTTAGGATCATAGCAAAATAACCCATTCTCCTAATTGTGAACTTCAAGGTCAAGTTCTGATATGGTCCTTTGCGGTTTGGGGATTAGATATTATAGGAAAGATATCACCCCCTTCTTCTATTGGACATACATTTTTCATCACTGCAACTGATTACATTACAAAATGGGTAGAGGTCATTCCCCTTCAATCCACAATAGCTGAGGTAATATGTCATTTCATATTGGAAAAAATTATTGCTCTCTTTGGACTTAATTTTGTGTTAGTCTCTAATAATAGTACACCATTTAAAAATAATGACATAAATAAATTCTTAGAGACATTCAACATACATCACTTTTTGACACCTTATTACCCACAATCTAATGGTCAAGATGAATCTACTAATAAGGTTATTGAAAAAATCTTGAAGAAAACTGTTAACAAGCATCACAAGGATTTGCACACACAATTACACTATGGGCTATGGGCTTATTAGACAAGTGATAAATCCTCTACCGAGAATACACCTTACAATCTTTTCTATGGTAGTGAGGAAATAATGCCCTTGGAGTAAGAGATTCCTACATTAAGAATCACTCTTCAAGGACTTATTGATGATAGAAACTATAAAGAGCAAAGATTACATTAGCTTGAAATGCTTGATGAGCAGTGCATCAACGCTCTTAAACATCTTCAGGCTTATGGAAAAAGGAAACAATGATATTACAACCTCAATGTCATCCCTCACACATTCAATAAAGGTGATTTAGTCCTATTTTAAAATCAACACAACATCAATGTTGATCCAAATGAAAGAGGAAAATTTAGTCCTAATTGGTTAGGACCATACATAATTGACAAATTTTTTAGGTCTAGTGCATACATATTAACATAACTATATGGCACACCTCTCAAAGAACCTATCAATACTGCACATTGGTGTTGGTATTATGTTTAATCCTTTGAATAGTATGAATGATAAAGCAATATTGTTAAAGCTACTGGATTGTATTCCATATGCTTTCACATTGCTTTATTCCTGACAAACCCTTAGGCATATGTCTTGAACACTAAGGTGATTATGTAAGTCATTTTTATATAATTAATTTAGATGTCATATTATTCAAATTCATCTAAGTTGTGTTATGTTAGATTAGATCCTTATATGCATTTAATGTTCTTCAGTTAGATCATAGGTACATTTAATTTAGCATAAAATACTTCATTACAATGTTTCATCTAAGAGACACTGTAATAAGTTTTAATTAGATAACAAAAAGCATGTTAAATCATCAAGATATTCATTAAATAATGTTACGAAGGTTATTTAATTAATCACATTTTCATGTAATATTCAACACATAAAATTCACTACTAAACCATCGTATGCTCACATATATATATATATATATAACATTTTATGTACATGTCATCAATATATAAAATATGACTAAGGTATGTGGCTACTAGATCCCTTGAGATCTAGTACTCATGCCAGTCTAGTGGTGGTACATTAGGAGATGGTTGTATGAGATTTTGATCACAATCCGTTGAGTCTGAGAGAAAACTCTAAGCCCTATATCTATCCTAAGGCCTCTCGATGTGCTCCTACTATCAAATATCTCTTCGCCTATAGCAGGGCTACCTCTAACTCTAGTCTATCAAACTTTGTTGGGGTTCAAGATGACTATGCCTCTAATGCAACATTAACATGGAAAACTCACCTCCTCAAACTCTCACATGCTTCTTGTAGTCTCACAAATGGCCTGAGTGACTCTAGGTCCTGATATACAATAGGTGGGGGCACATAGTCTGAGTCTGTGACATCCTCGTCAACTGACATGGGCACTATATCTACAACTGCATGTCAATAGAGATCCTTCCAATCTCTCACAACTCCTACAAGATAGACACAATAAATAATTACTACACATCATGATATATATAGAGAGAGAGCATAAAACATAAGCACAAAGCACATGCATAAATAAAATATCCTCACCAATATCTCTAGCAGGCTATGCAACATCAACCTCATCCTATGTAGGGGGCATGGAAGAAGTGCTAGCCCCTCCATGACTATGGGTACTAATTCCTACCATGGATGTTGCTCATGATCTAGTCATAGGAATGGATGAGGACTCTCCCCACTCATGTGTTCTCAATCCTAAGCTACTACCTCATCACCCTTGCTCAAGTGTGGCTCCTCCTCCTTGTCATCCTCCTAGTACTCCTCATCATCCTCCTCCTCTCCTCCATCCTAACCATCATAAACATGATCTACATCCTCATCATAGTCCTCATCTATGACATCTATAAATATGTCTACAACCCTTTATTGTGTCTCCTCGGCCCTGTCCTCTATATCATCTCCCTCATCTAGAAATAGTACTACATCTCCTATAGGGTCATCCATGGGAAATATGGGAGCTGGTCATGATACTTTCCATCACTCCTCATACTCATTTGTGGCACTGACATCAACATCATCAGAGACTAGAGCCATATCATGATCTGAGTACTCAGAGTCACTATAGACAACATTCTCTGTAATAAACCATACTATATCACCTGCTCTTCGGGCACTCCGAACTGATCTCCTGAAGAACGATCATGCCCTTGGCAGTTTTTGGACCTGTCCAAACTATCATTCAACCCAATCATAGTAGAAGGGACATACTACATAATCATGGTGGCCAATCAAAAATCTATCGAGCTATAATCTCCTCATCTACCAAGTGTGATCTTTCCACTGAAGTGTAAGATGATATGGTCTCCAAAGGATCTTGTCCTCCTCCAGTTGGTCAAACCACACTCTCCAAAATTTTAAATCACCATACTTCCAGAACCATCATAGTGGATAGTTGAAGGCCTGAGGATACCCCATTGTTGTCGAACATGGGAAGTCAGTAGGTATGGCACAAGTGATATGCTCTAGGAACCAAACCTATAGAAGTGTACAGTGTACCATGTTGTCCACCTTCTGAAATACAAACCTTCCAAGATCATAGTATAAGTGTGCTAGGATACAAACCCCTAGGTGTATACTATCTTGTGCTCCACCATCTCTCATATTAGGTGTACTAGTCCTGCCTCTAGGTGTGCTTCCTACCCATCAAGGATGAGTACTAGTGCAACTATGTGCCTCATAATCCATCTCACTAGTAGGACTCATGAATATAGTAGCATCAGTAGAGAAATTTGTGCCCTCACTCACTCATCATGCATTGGTCCATTATGGAAATACTACATGTCAGACTTCTTCTCGTGTAATGTTTGATCTCCTCAAAATTGAACCTACTCAACCTGAATAGGAACTTACAATATGTGGTGGATGTCTTCTAGGGTGATCATCATCTCACCAATAGGAAGGTGGAATGTACATCTGTTGGAAATCTAGCGCTTGGCTAGAGCCATCAACATCACATCGTGGTACCTCATGGGAGGCATGAGGTACACCCAATATATCCCTACATCCTATAATAACTTTGTGTCCTCTGTTGTAAGTGTGGGGACTGATGCTCTAAGAAAGCTAAGCTATTTGCCACCCAAACGCTTATGCAAATGGGTGAGTACCTATCAATGAAGCAAAAATATGACCTATAAGCAGTCTAAAATATTTAATTTCCACATGAATCACCATAAAAGTTTACTAAAGTTCCTTTAGTGTGCTTTCTTAAAATCCCTAGATAATTTATACCCCTTTTGGGACACTTCACAAAGAAATGGGAGACTGTGGGTGCTGTCACAATAGTGGTTTACAATTCCTGAGAGGAACGAATTTTAGCTGAAATCACATATTTTTAGAAAATATAATGATTTAATCCTAAAAAATTTCCATTTTAAGGATTCCAATTGAAGATGGTTTCATCAAATCACCTTAGATCAAACCCCCTTGTATAGAACCTCGCTAGTTTTAAACCATACATATAAATGTGTCTCCTTTACACCTATCAAAATGCTGATAAAAAATCACTTTTGATTTAGCTTTTGGGGGATCAAATGAATTCATTTAAAATTTATTTCAAATGATTATGGTATTCCCTCGTAACAAGCTATCCAATGAATATAATTTTAATATGTTTTGGTTTTCTCTTTGTTATGTATTTTTCTTAAGTTTTATTAAACATAGGTTTTTCATTGAAAATGAATTTATTTGTTCTTCACATGTGGAAAAAATAGAAAGATATCAAAAGATTGAAAAATATGAGTGCACTAGATACAGTCCTCGATCCAACAAAAAATAAAATAAAATTTGAGATATAAAAAAGCCACGATTATAATGCTGCTTATATGTTGAATTGTAATTGCTGAATTTGAAACTTGATTAAGGAAAAATATTCAATAAAAAAAACTATCTAACCAAGTGGAAGCACTAGATATCATAGTTCCAAATCTAAATTTGAAAGAATTATAATTTTATCCTTCATGAAAAAAAAGTTATGCGTTATACGGTGTGTGTCACTTTTTAAAAATGTTGTTTTCTGAAAAAATCAATTTTTGTGGGAGATGGAAAAAGAAGTGTAATTTGATTCCAAAAATTTTGAAAAAAATATTTCTAGAATCTACAGACAAAATTTGATGAGACTCTAGTTTGCACCATCTTCAAATTTCTCACAGTTTAGCCGCTATAGGTGCCGGAATGTGAAGATTTAGTTAAAAATAATAATTTCAGTGTCCAGTTTGGCCAAAAATTGTAAACCACTATTATGGGATCACCCCTTTGCAAAAAAGTGGGACACTTTGCAAACAACAAGGACACTTCTCAAAACAATGGGACACTTTGCGAGAAAATGGGACGCTATGAACTTTTTTCCAAGGCCCCAAATTAATGTAGAAATGTTTTCAATTCATTAAATAACTACACAAAGACAAAGCAAAGGCAGTAGAATCAACTCACCTCATGTTGACATTCATTGCGTGCCACCTCGTCCTACAACATGTCCAATCTTGCAAGCCTGTAGTCTCATCTGCTCAAAATCTTTCACTATTCTCCAATTGATCTCAAGCTACAAAAAAGGTAAAAGGAAAAGTAAGAATTTACTTCACTTTTTTCTCTTATGAATGTTAAAAATATGTTATTTACTATGTTAGGGATAAAAAGTGCTCTTTCCTTGAAGTCAACATAATGGGTGCTAGAGAGCTCTGTTTTGGGCACTATATGTTGTGTTGGAACTGTTAATACACTCCCAACATCATCAACCATCTATCATTATGTGGCATGGTACTTGGAAATTCCCTTTGATATGACTTACCCTATTCGACATGGCTAGATTGCTACCTTGATTCCACCTTTGTAAAGCAAGTGGAAACAAGGGGGGCCA
>VDFB02000013.1:265227145-265262092 GCA_007258455.2 Sequoia sempervirens | reverse complement strand
AAAAAATGAAGCCATACGGTGCATTATTTTATTGCATTTCTGGTGTAGCAAACACGTCTCAAGGACCAATGTAAAAAGGAGGTGCTTGATTTTTGATAGATGAGAAAATTTTGAGGAAATGGGTTTTCTCTCAATAATTGATTATGGCCACATGCAAAAATTCTTGACTCCAGGGCTCACTGTTTGTGCATAGAAAAATTTCTTTGTTTGGGCTGCAGGTGTAATTAAAATTTTCCTATTTCCTAATGTTTTCAAATGTTGATATTTAAAATATTTAAAATATTTAAAATATTGAGAAAATTAAAATAGGTATATAGGGCAAGAATAAAGTGCATTTCAGATGTTCGTAAGGAAAAGAAACTTTAATTCTTTCTTTCTATTGGTTGAAAACATGACAACATGACTTTCACTGTGCACAACAAAACTCATCGCCCATTGCTAGTTTGAACGAGATTGGAGGAGGCAATCAGTGATGCCTTGGTTTGAGTGATGAGTCTTCATTGGGGTAGATTGAATTAAATCTTTCAGGTAGAGGATTAGATTTAATAATTTTTCAAATGCAACATGAGTTCTCCATTCACGACAGTTTATCACTCATCTCCATTGGGGGAATCAAAATCAAAGTAGCAATGCCCGAGTTTGAGCAATAATCCTTCATTGAACATTTTCAAATGTTCATTGTGAAAAATACAAGTTTAATTCTTGGTTGCCATTGGCTGAAGTTCACAGGAGACCATATTCAAGGCTGCATGGGAAAACCCATCACCCATCGCAATTTTAATCATATTCTCCTCTATGTATTAGCGATGGGCGAGGCTTCTTTTTCTCCATCGCTCATCGCTAATGAAAGTCACCTCTTCCTGAGTGCATTAGCGATTAGCGATGGTGTGCTTTACTAGGGCATCGCTAATATGTATTTTCATTTTCCAAATACATCCACGAAGTGCGATGGTGACTGCTGTAGTGGGCCTGTGAATTAAGTTATATGTAAATATTTAATCAAAGATCAAAGGGTGGAGGCATGGGTAAATGATTTTTGCTTGATAAAGTGAAATAAAATAAAAACTTTGGTTGCTCGGTATTAAAATATGAAAATGTAAAGTGCAACAAGCAGAGTAAATGATTTTATTTTTTAAAATACTAGACATTTTAAAATTTATAAACTCATGGGTAATAAATTTTATACTGGTAGAATAAAATATGCTCATCACTAACAAGTTTTTATTTTTCACATCAAATTAGAGATGTGCAATGATGTTTAGTAAGTGTAGTAGTGAGGCCAGCTCATGTGTGGAAAATAATCAAATGGTAAATGCTTTAGTGAGATAAAGTTTAATCTTTTAGGATAAATCAAGAACTTTTATTGTTTGGTATTTTACATTGTGAACTCACGGGTGAATAGATTTTATAGCCATTTTAATTTTTAAAATGCTGAAAATTAAAATAAAGGTGCCTGGGTGAGTGAGTTTTCATTTTCCTAGTAAAATGTGAAGGGTTGTCATGACAATGAAAGGGGCTTTGTATTACTGGGAAGTGAAAGTGAAAAATGCACAAGTAAAATGGAGATTTCTTGCAGCCAAGAGTTTTCTATAGCAAATGAAGAATGAAGGTTTTTACTTAAGATATTTTTCAGCTGCAAGTAACAATAGAATATTCTTTATAGCAAGAAATTTTTCAATGTGGGAAAAGGAAAGATGCATGAGTCAAATAGCAGATTGGAACTTCTTTAGTAAGCAAGGGAAATTACAGATCAAGGGAGTTGAAGGTGTCAGGTGTCTTTCATAGATGGATTTTAGGGTCTCTTCTTCTTCTATATGGGTATGTGTAGGGTCATCATGGAAAAAATAGGCCCTTAAGTGGCAAAAAATTCAGAAAAATCAGAGTTAGCCAACTTGACGTAAAAATTTGAATAAGTTATCGATATTATTTCAAAAATATGTAAGAATAGAATCTATAGAAAATTGAATGTAGTTTCTAAACTACTAGATTTATTTAAAAAAAAAAAATCTATTTTCTAAAAATTTGAAATTTCATTGTAGTAGTACTCAAATTTTAGGGAAAAACTAAGTAGGTGTCTGTCTGACCACCCTAACCACAATAAAATGGTGCTGCCACAATAATGGGTTGCACTTTTTGGGACATCCTGATTTTTTCCTAAAATTGAACATATTTTTAGAAAATATAATTAAAAAAGGATTGATCAAACCCCCTTAGATCAAATCCCCTTGGATAGAACCTTGTTAGATTTAAACCATACCTATAATCGAGTCTCTTCTACACCTATCAAAATGCTAATAAAAAACCACTTTTGATTTACCTTTTGGGTGATCAAACAAATTCATTTAAAATTTATGTTTTGTAAGCTTGCAGCCCTTATTATAATCTTACCAAAAATTATAATTTTAAATATGTTTAATTTGATTATTATATTTATTTTTTATTTCTTATGAATGTAGGATTTTCAATGAATGTCAAGTTCTTTATTTCACACAGACAAAAAAATAGAAAAATAGAGAAAAAAATTATAAAAAGTACAAGTACACTAGGTATTGATGTCCTTATTCCAATAAAAAAAGAATAAGTTAATTCAGGCCGAAGTACACTTCTATCCAAATTATAATTATGCTGACTTGGAAAATTAATTTAAAAAAAATAAGTAACAAAATTTTATGAAAAAATATGCATTCCCTAGATATTGGTGTGAAAATTTTGTATTTTAAAAATTAGAATTTTATCCTAGCTATAAAAAAAGTTACGTGGACCAAGGTAAACATCACTTTTTAAAAATGCTGATTAGTAGAAAAAATAAGTTATTAAAAATTACATAAAATGATTCACAATTTATTTTTTAATTTAAAAAAAAAAATTAGAATCTACAAAAAATATTTAACAAATAACTAGTTTGATTCATCTTCAAAACCTTAATGATTTAGTTGCTATAGGTGTAAGAAAGTGAATGTCCAGTGAAAAATCATAATTTTAATGTCAAGTTTGGCCAAAAACTATAACCCATTATTGTGGGATCACCCAAAATGATAATATTTTTTTATAAGATTTTAGATATAAGTAGATGACTCAAGTCCTGATGTGATGCATAGTTTTTTGAACATAATTTTTTTCCAAGTAAATAATTAATTATGATTTTTTTATTACTACTTTTAAAAAATATAAAAACTCGTAAGTCTGACCACCTTAACTTAGTCAAAACTTCATGAAATTCATTTTTTTTAATCCTATAGTATGTGAAGCATAGAATGTGATGCATGTTTCATATTCAAAAATTGTGATACCATTTGAAAGCTATAGATGATTTTCAATCAGCCTATCAATCAAGACTTTAGTCGTAATTCAAATAGAAAATGAATAATAATTATTTATTGAATTCAAAGTAAAGAATAATTTATACTGGTGGAAAGAAGAAAATCTGCTTTAAAAACTTTTTTCGTTTCATCAATTTTGGGTAAAAAAAAGTTGTCAGCCACATGACCTACACATACCCATCATATCACCACTTTTTGGCCTATCATGATCCTACACATACCCATATCTTCTTTCTTCTTCTCTTTTCTACATGTTCTAAAATTTTGAATTAGGTGAATAAGGTATAATAATGTTGAGTCTGAGTTGTAAATGGAGTATGTAAATTTTAATAGCTGGGTTTTATGAGAAAATGTTAGCCAATTTGTGCAACATTATATTACTGTTGTAAAGTTGTCTCTAGATTTGCATGCTTTTGATTATATGAGTTCAATATATCAAGGATTGTTTGAGTTTGTCATCACAACTTTCCTGTGATTGTGTTATTTGGCCATAGTTTCAAGTAAAGAGTTAAATTACTTTGATCAGATAACTACAGTCTTGAGTGCACAAATGGGATTTGTAAGTAGAAATTTATGACAAATATGAGTGGGTCTGTTAACGTAAGGAATTAGTTCATGTTTTAAATCCATTGGTTGAACTTAATTTGCTGATAGGATCTCTGTTGTGGTTTTATATTTGACACCATTGCCCATGATTAGGCATTGATTTATCAAAAATTCTAAGACAAAATTAGAAACAAATCAAATCATTTAAATCCCTATTACTTTGGTCCTTTTTCTTGTTGTTTAAGTTATTTATGTTCCTTGTATCTTCATGGTGTTTGAAAGAGTATAGAGGCTGAATTTGAGATAACTTTATCTATTAACCCTCTATGTGTTTGAGATGAAGATATCTAAATTATTTATTGTTAGTAATGTTCAGTGCAAGTGGGATTATACTTGAACCCGGTAGAATACAAATACCCATAATTCATATACCTAAGAACTATCCACTTTCATAGGTCTTTAGTTTGTTGTTTGGCATAAGTTTGTCATGCATTTAGGCCTACATTTGGGAGCACCCTCTTGAGTCTTGTGGAGCTCAAAGTGTAGAAGGATTTCATAGCCTTGTTCATTGGATTTTCTTGTCTTCAACCTATTGATAGTGCATATTCCTTGTCCTAAATATGTAATCCCCTGGTTTAGGCATTGTCTTTCTCCTTAGGGTTGAAGGTTGCAAGAAAAATAACCAATAGGTTGATGACTATGCTAGGGAGAACTTTGAATATGTAGTTGCAAATTGTTCTATTACAAAGTCATATTATTTGCTGATTTGACAATTTGGTTCAGATATTCAAGGAATTCATACTTGGAGAAAGAAGTTGTAGTAAACTTGAAAGTTACATGAACTGTGGTGCTCTTTTGTGGAAGAAGACCTAGAAGAAAATTCATTTTTGAAGGAGTTTCATACTGCTTGAAGTTCAGTCCTCTATGAAGAGAGGTGGAGACTCTATTAGAAGAACCTATTAAAGAGGTGAATACAGTTCCAAATCTACAATATTTTTGATCAAAAGAACAATTTGCAATAGTTGCAACATTTCTAGGTATTCTTCACTCTTGATTTTCAAGAATCTCTTGTATGAAAACCATATTTTAATATTTTAGGAGAAAATTTTAGTTCCCTATTGAGTGAATCAACACTAACATAGGGAGAGAATAGTAATAAATTAAATTTGCACACTTCCATTTGTTGGATATGTTGAATGTAATTGCAGTTCCATTGGAAGAGTTTTGTCTAGTGCTCAAATATCTTCTAGTGTGGATCGTAAGAATGCATTTGTATATCTTAGGGATTTCCATCCATTTCCATTATCATATGATTCAAGCCCAAGTTTTCATTATGTTAGTAATTTTCATAGTTGTCCATCATTTGGCCATGTTTATGGACAATTAGTTGAGTCCTAATTTGCAAATATTTATGGATCATTAAGGCATAAGATGAATTGTCAAGAAACTTCAGAAGTCTAATAGGAACCCAAGGGTTAGAAAGCCCAAGTTTAGCCTGGAATGGAATGATGTATTTGAAAGGGGACTTAGAGAGATGGATGAAATACACCAGATGTTTCAACAAGTCTGATTAAGAGATAGTCATACTGTGTCTACTTGCCAAGTTAATGAACCTTTTTTCAATTCATTTGATCCATTGTATGCTCAATTAGATTTGTCATGGGTTGATTACAAAACTCAAAGTATGTCAGCTCAAGTTTATAAGGAGATGCCTAGATTTCATGGATACAATCTTTGTGAAGGAGATGCACATGTCAAAAAAATTTCCAACTTCATGGAGAAACATTCATTTGAATATTAGGATATGTGGATGAGATTTTTTGTCAAATCCCTTGAAGTTAGAGCTCGGGATTGGTATTTGAGTTTTTCCTGAGAAGTTATTTCCTTTCTAGGATGAAATAGTGAATGCTTATAGAAAAGAGTTTGGAAGAGAGCCCCCTGACCTGGTCATAAGGTTAAAGAAAATTAAAAGGAAAGAAGAAGAGTCAAACATTGACTTCAGTCATAGATTTGTTGTTGCCCTGTCACTAATCCCAGAAAGTTTCAGACCTAGTACTCTAGATTGTATCCATATGTATTTTGAATCTCTTACGAAGAAGGATCTATGCATTGTTAAAATATTTTGAAATACCGAGTATCCAGATGGCTTATACATTCTTATATGGTTTGGAGAAACAAAGGAATGAATATGTGAAAATTTTGTTGTCTTCACTTTTGGATAAACATGTTGATGAAATCAACAACTATGTGAATGTGAATGATCAGAGCTCTTCAGAAAAGTGCACACTTGAGAAGGTAGAAAATAAGAAGGATGCATCATCAAGTGATAAGGAAGTTGTCTTTGAACAACATACAAAATAAATGTACCCAGCTAAAAGTTGCAGCTATGATGATGGACATGATGAGAGGAATGAAACATTTGATGTTTCTTCTATCTCTTCTACAAATGCAAAAATAGAGAGCACATCTTTTGTAGCAATTGAAGGCTGCAATCATGAAGATAAGTTTTTGAATGATCATCTCAATTCACATTGTGTTGATGATACCTTCCCTTCAAGCAATGAATGTGAGGTTGTGAAGAACAATGGGATTCCAAGTCTTTTGAGCCAAGAACATGATGAAGAATATCAATTGGATTTAATCTTTGAAGAAGATATATGTGATCAACAATGTGATGATATAGTTGATCAAATAAAATCTACATGTGATGAGTGTAGTCTTGATGCAAGTCTTCATGATAAGACAAAAGAATTTTCTAATTTTGAAAATGCTCTTGAGGATGCCAGTTTATTAGTTGCAAGTGATAGAGTATGTGATGAATTTCAAGTTGAAATATCAAGCATAGGCAGCTGCAATGAAGAGATAATTCATGATTTTCAGTTTGATAGAGAAAATGTTTGTATCTGGGTGTGTGCAAGAAGTTGAGTCCACTTTTTGGCCAAAAAGTGGAAGTGTTTTCCCTAATTTTTAGAATTTGACACTTTGACCTTAAAATTTGAAGCACTTAGAGATGGAATCTTCAAAAAAGTCACTCATCATAAAATGTAGTACTCGGAGTCTAGTTTCCAAATATGTAATTTATTTCAATACCCAGATTGTAAAAATTGAATTTCAATAGGCGTTTCTAAAAACCACTTGTTTAAAAGTCACTTTTTTATACCATACCATGCGTGTACGACATCCATATTTTGACCTAAATTATCATATTTTTCTAAATCCTTTTGGGAAAAGTTTTGTGACTCACTAAAGCTTGCTTTTAATATTTTTTTATAATTTTTTAGAATACTTTTTTTTATTAAATATTTATTAGGCATATTTGTCATTTGAAAAATCGTCGTGTACGACACGCATAAGATGACCTAAACTTATCATTTTTTTTTTTTTTAAACTGAAAAGAATTGTCTAAATTTTGCTCTCGTGCAATCCGTTCATCAAAATTTTATGTTGATCAAAAGTTATTAAAATACTAAAAAAACTTTGATAATTCAAGTTTATGGACTAGTTTCATTAGAAATTAATTGAAAAATAGAAAAAATAATCAAATTATTAAAAAAATTACATATTTGGAATCTACACTGTCTCATCTATAATGGGTTTCAATTTAAGTAAAAAATTATGCAAAATAGGTCTTCAAACATATGTCCAAAGTCATTATTTTCCTGTGACATTAACAGGACCTTCAAGTTGCAGGTCAAACTAGGTCCAAAGCTTAGGTTCGGGTCCCCAAGCCATTTCCCGAACCAAAAAACAAGCCAAAAAACCCGCTCAAAAATTCATAATTTAAAAAACGGGATCCCGTTTCATTAAAAAAGGGATCTCGTTTCATAAAAAAGCCATTTTTTATGGTTCTATGAAACGGGATCCCGTTTTGAAATTCTTCCAAAAACGAAAATTTCCAAAAATGGAAAGTTTTCAAAACGGGATCCCGTTTTCAAAACTTTCCAAAATGAAATTTTTCAAATAAAGTTTCCATTTTGGAAATTTTTCAAAACAGGATCTGTTTAAAAACTTTCCATTTTTGGAAATTTCCGTTTTGGAAAATTTTCAAAACGGGATCCGTTTTGAAAATTTTCAAAAATGGAAATTTCAACGGATCCGTTTCCAAAAGCAGGATCCCATTTTAAACAGGCTCCGGGATCGAAGCTAAAGCGGGATCCATTTTTTTAAAAGCGGGATCCCGTTTGTTAAAAGCGGGATCCCATTTTTTGGAAGCTGAATTCATTTTTTTGCCTAAGGCAAAAACTTCCACGTTTCGTGGACTCAACTTTGTGCACTTACCCATCTACCCCTAAGAGGATGAAAATAAAATGTTTGATGAAGGCACCCAGCCTAATCTTGAAATGCAAGAAGATGTGGATTGTTGTTGTGACATCCCATAAGTAAGTAAGAAAGAAGAAGTGGACAAACTATTCACTGTGATTGGTGGTGACCATGCTTTTGATAAGGTTGCTAGTAATCCAATATCTTATGATTGGGGAATTCTTGTTTATGATCAGCCCATTGAGTTCTCAAATTTTGAAGATGATGACACCCTGATGTATCCTGATTTCCAATTTGATAATGCATCCAATTCAAGTGAAGGTCAAGAAGAGGAAGTGGTTGAAACAATGGATCAGAGCAATGATCTATTAAGTTGTGAACAAAGTTTATATCTATTGACTACTCAATATTAGAAATATACACATGTGAACAACTCTTAGTTGTTGTGTGCTACTCCTATTGACTTTGACAATGATACTAATCTTCAAGGTGCAAAATATGATGCATGTGTCTTTGATATTCCCTCCAATAATGAACGAGTTGATCACCATGATGACAATATGATTGAAGACAAGCAACCATTTGATGGTAATGATGCATTGCATGATGAGTATGACAGTGTGCATGCTGATGCAAACTCAAAAATCTATTTTGATGAGTTTGAAGCAACAAATGACCATAAAGATTGCATATTTGATAAGCCAAGTTTTGAAGATTTTAATGTAGATATAGATAAGTCTTTGTTTGCTGACTTGAATGAGCCTAGTCATGAGTTTTTGAATGTGAATATGGATTCTAATTTTGATGAGAAATAAAATTATCTATTTGAACCAGAATTGTTTATTGTTGAGCAAGCTTGTGATATTGAAAAGGTTGACATGTTACGTTCAGAAGATTACCATATGCCTATAGATGATGATGAGTCAGAAATCTCTGATGACTCTCAATACCAACATGATGAAGAATAGTTGCAGAGCGTGCCAATGCATGAGTGTATCTCTTTGCATATACTTGGAGATAGTTTGTATGATGAGCAATATATTCAAGTAAATTCTTGTGATGGTTTAAATTTTGATATGAAAGCTAATGAACAATATGATTTTAATAGTACCAGCCATGTAGCAGAATGTGAGTTTTTAGTTGGAAGGAGTTTTCATAAAATGTGGCAATGTGCAAGATATTGAAGAAAGTTGTTTTCAGTCTAAAAAAGGTTTAAATAATGAATATGCTCATTTGTTTCCATATGATAATCAACATTTTGAAAGTATGTCTGACTTTCAGATGCATAGTGATTATGAACATGCTGATGATGTTGTATATTATTGTCTATTAGGAAGTACCACCATGTTGAATCGGGCAGATGACTATGATTAGACTATGCATTCATATGGTCTTGATCACCATTTTCAAATTTTGCCACTTGATACAAAATTAAATAATGAAGAGACTGGCAATGATGTGGCCTATTTGATTTGGTTTGCATGTAATAACAAAGCCAAACAAAGAGATATTTTCCACTTGCACAAAGGAAGCCTGATGCTTATGTTTGCAATGGTGCACTCATTCATGTTGTTATGGTTTGATAGAGGCCAAGATTAGTTGAGGGAGATCTACTCCTTTTATAGAATTGTGTTTGACAGAGTTAAATGTTGAATCCCATTTTTCATTTGGTGGCCTGGGATCACCAAATGAAGTTGAAAAAGAAAGTTAAATAAAGGAGCAATTCTTGAGATCCTAATGGACAAGGCACATGGTCTGCTCTCCTAGAGATTTGGAATCTCACCATGCCCGCAAGACGCATGCATCCCTAGTTGGAGCCACTGTTGGGACCTACAAAATTTGGCTAAATGCTTAGGGCCCAAGTAATTTTTTTCCTAATGCACTCAGAAGTACCCTGCAGAGTAAGCCTAAGTAGCTCACTTTGTGAGCTTATAATTTTCACCCATGGATTGTCATGAAAAATCACTTTGGGGAATTGTTGAACACCTATTGGAGATGCCATATGTCCATTTGCAGCTTCCCATGATCAGTTTTAATAATTTTTTGATGCCCTTATCTAGAGGTCCAAAAGTTGGTTTGTTGTTTACACATGTTACACCTTTCTGAGTAGGTCATCTTTGAGATGTATCTGTGTGCCTGTTGAGTATTAAGCCCAACCGATATTTTTCCATGATTCTTTGTAGCTTTATGAAATCCCTTGTCAGTTGGCATATCCCCATGAATCCATTTGTGAAGTTTCTCAACTTGATTCCGTTTTCCAAAAGTTTAGATTTGCAAACTGGATAGTGTAAAATCTGCTTAAGTGCCCCTACATTTGAATTTTTATTTTGCAACCTTTTAGCCTACGTGTGAAAGTGCTTATTCCTTGTGATTTTATATGCTATTATATACTATTTTTCTAGTTTTTAATACCCCAACACCTGATTTGATTTTTTTTCAAAGCCCATTCTAGATGAACTTTTTCAAGGTTTTAGAGTCAATAGTTTTAGAAAAGTCTAAGAGGGAAACATTGAGGATTAATATCATTCACCCCAGGATCCCTTTTTCCAATCTATTCATTGAACTAAATTCTTGGGTCAATTTTTTACATTCCTACTTAGTTTCGCACCTCCTGGATGAGCTTTGATGTGTTAACTAATCATTTTCTAACTACAACATGGCCAAAAATGGGTGTTCCAATTTTTTTAAAATTTTAAAAATCTAAGGACAACCCATTTGATTTTTTCCTTTAAAACATTCACAACTCCATTTTCATCAAGAAAGGAGGACATATGATGCAATATTTTAATGAATTTTTGGTGTAGCAAACATGTCTCAAGGGCTAGTTTACAAAGGAGGTACCTAATTCTTGATGGCTGGGCAAAGTATGAGGAAATGGGTTTTCTCTAAATAATTGGTTATGGCCACACAAAAAAACTCTCGGCTCCAGGGGTCACCATTTAGGAGTAGAGAAATTTCTTTGTTTCGGCCACAAGTGTAATTAAAATTTGCCTATTTCCTAATGTTTTCAAATGTTGATATTTAAAATATTTTGAGTATTTTAAATATTGAGAAAATTCAAATAGGCATTTAGGGCAAGAACAAAGTGCATTTCAAATGTTTTTAAGGAAAAGAAAGTTTAATTCTTGCTTTCTATTGGTTGAAAGCATGACAACACAACTTTCACTTGCACAACAAAACTCATCGCTGATCGCCAGTTTGAATGAGATTGGAGGAGGTAATGAGAGATGCCTTGGTTTGAGCAATGAGTCATCATTGGGGTAGATTGAATTAAAGCTTTTAGGTAGAGGATGGGATTTAATAATTTTTCAAATGCAGCACGAGTTCTCCATTCACGACAGTTTATCACTCATCTCCATTGTGAATGGAGGAATTGAAATCAAAGTAGCGATGCCCAAGTTTGAGAAATAATCCTTCATTGGAAATTTTCAATTGTTCATTGTGAAAAAGTTAGCTTTAATTCTTGGTTGCCATTGGTTGAAGTTCATAGGAGACCATATTCATGGCTGCACGAGAAAACTTGTCACCCATTGCAATTTTAATCATTTTATCCTTTGTGTATTAGTGATGGGCGAGGATTTTTTTCTCCATTGCTCATCACTAATGAAAGTCACCTCTTCCTAAGACCATTAGTGATTAGCGATGGTGTGCTTTACTCGATCATTGCTAATATGTATTTTCATTTTCTAAATAAATCCACAAAGTCTGATGGTGACTACTGCATTGGGCCCGTGAATTAAGTTATATGGAAATATTTAGTGAAAGATCAAAGGGTGGAGGCATGGGTAAATGATTTTTTCCTGATAAAGTGAAATAAAATAAAAACTTTGGTTGCTTGGTATTAAAATATGAAAATGTAAAGTGCAACAAGTAGAGTAAATGATTTTATTTTTTAAAATACTAGACATTTTAAGATTTATAAACTCACGGGTAATCATTTTATTATCGGTAGAATAAAATATGCTCATCTCTAATTTTTTTTATTTTTCAAATCAAACTGGAGATGTGCGATGATGTTCAATAAGTGTAATAGTGGGGCCAACCCATGTGTGGAAAATAATCGAATGGTAAATGCTTTAGTGAGATAAAGTTTAATCTTTTAGGATAAATCAAGAACTTTTATTTTTTGGTATTTTACATTGTGAACTCATGGGTGAATGGATTTTATAGCCATTTTAATTTTTAAAATGCTGAAAATTAAAATAAAGGTGCCCAAGTAAGTGAGTTTTTATTTTCCTAGTAAAATGTGAAGGGTTTTCACGACAATCAAAGGGGCTTTGTATTGCTGGGAAGTGAAAGTGAAAAATACATAGGTGAAATGGATATTTCTTGTAGCTAAGGGTTTTCTAGAGAAAATGAAGAATGAAGGTTTTTACTTAAGATATTTTTCGGTTGAAAGTAATAATAGAATATTATGTACAACATAGAATTTTTCAACGTGGGAAAAGGAAAGATGCATGAATCAAAGAGTAGATTGGAACTTCTTTAGAAAGTAAGGGCAGTTACAGATCAAGGGAGTTGAAGGTACCAAGTGTCTTTCACAGATGGATTTTAGGGTCTCTTCTTCTTCTATATATTCTCTCTTCTTCTCCTTTGTATAGGTTTTGAAAATTTAAATTGGGTGAATAAGGTAGAATAGTGTTGAGTCTGAGTTGTAAATGGAGTATGTAAATTGTAATGGCTGGGTTTTATGAGCAAATGTTAGCCAATTTGTGCAACATTATATTACTGTTTTAAAGTTGTCTCCAGATTTGTATGCTTTTGATTATATGAATTCAATATATCAAGGATTGTTTGAGTTTGTCATCACAAATTTCCTGTGATTGTGTTATTTGGCCATGGTTCTCTTTCAAGTAAATAGTTAAATTACTTTGATCAGATAACTGTAATCTTGAGTGCACAAATGGGATTTGTAAGTAGAAATTTATGACAAATTTGAGTGGGTTTGTTAATGTAAGGCATTAACATCTTTTAAAACCATTGGTGGACATTAATTTGCTGATAGGATCTCTGTTGTGGTTTTATATTTGACTCCATGGCCCTTTTTTTAGGCACTGACTTATCAAAAATCCTAAGAAAAAATAAGAAACAAATCAAATAATTTAAATCAATGTTTCTTTGGTCCTTTCTCTTGTTGTTTAATTTATTTATGTTCCTTGTATCTTCATGGTGTTTGAAAGAGTATAGAGGTTGAATTTGAGAGAACTTTATCTGTTAACCCTCTATGTGTTTGAGATGAAGATATCTAAATTATTTATTCTCAGTAATGTTCACTGCAAGTGGGATTATTCTTGAACCTGGTAGAATACAAATACCCATCATTCATATATCCGGGAACTATCCACTTTCATAGGTCTATAGTTTGTTGTTTGGCATAAGTTTTCCATGTATTCAGGCCTATAATTGGGAGCACCCTCCTGAGTTCTGTGGAGCTCAAAGTGTAGAAGCCTTTCATAGCCTTGTTCATTGGCTTTTCTTGTCTTCAACCTATTGATAGTGCAGATTCCTTGTCCTAAATCTATAATCCCCTAGTTTAGGAATTTTCTTTCTCGTTAGGGTTGAAGGTTGCAAGAAAAATAACCAACATCTAGGAAACTCCAAAGGGAAAAAAAGAGAGCTTACATATTCACTTGGAAGCTTTGAATCATATGTGCCATGTGGCGTGAAGGGATTTATGAAGATGTGATGAATGGTGGAGGTGTGGACATAGTGGCCATATAAAGTACTGTGCATTAATTATGTTAGGCATCTGAAGTCCTTTGCTCGAAAGTCCTTTCTGACCAGAGTCCAACAATGGAAGGATTAAAATTGGGAAGGCTAACGGAAATTTCCATCAAAGTTCACACAAATAGACTATCGACTAATTAATATTTTTTAATAAGATAATTAACAAATTATCTTTTATATACTTTTAATGTTAACATGTAAATTTTTTATATAAAAATATTTTAAAATTAATTCATTTCTTATTTGATTAATTTTTGAAGTTTTTCAAAAGGTGGAAATAAACTCAAATCTTTATTTAATATTTTCATGATCTTAAAATTATTCTTGATATTTAAAATGAAAATCCAATTTGTAAATTTATTTCCTTCTCCAAATATGTGGTTGAGTTTGACACTTAAACATTTGTCAAAAAGATAAAGAGCCTCTTAAAGAAAAAGCCTTGGAGACTCCACTTGTAAACATCTCAAAAAATAAAACTCTAAACAATTAGTTTAAAGTACCCTTCTATGATAACTCTTCAAGGGATATAAAACAAACCAATTAACAAATAAAAATTCATAGATTCTATTCTAGCCATATTATTTATATTATAATGAGAGAACTAAATTCTTAGGTCGATTGTCATAGATTTATGGTTTCTTAAAATAGCCCCTCCTCAATTTTGATGGAGCTTAAAAAAGTGTATAAATTAGTTATATAAATAACATATTGAAGGGTGATCCCATAATAGTGGTTTACAATTTTTGGCCAAACTGGACACTGAAATTATTATTTTTAACTAATTCTTCACATTCGGGCACCTATAGCGGCTAAACTATGAGGAATTTGAAGATGGTACAAACTAGAGTCTCATCAGTTTTTTTTCTGTAGATTCTAAAAATATTTTTTTCAAAATTTTTGGAATCAAATTGCACTTCTTTTTCCATCTCCGATGAAAATTTATTTATTTCAGAAAACAACATTTTTAAAAAGTGACGCACACCGTATAACGCATAACTTTTTTTCCATGAAGGATAATATTCTAATTCTTTCAAATTTAGATTTGTAACTCTAATATCTAGCACTTCCACTTGGTTAGGTAGTTTTTTATTGAATATTTTTTCCTTAATCAAGTTTCAAAGTCAAACGAATTATAATTCAGACACAGCGCGACCGTATAACGCGTAACTTTTTTTGTATATGTCAAAAAAAAATTTATTTTTATTTTGTTGGATCAAGGACTTCAATATCTGGTGCACTCATATTTTTCAATTTTTTTTTTTTGATAATCTTCTATTTTTCCATATGTGAAGAAAAAGAAATTCATTTTCGATGAAAAACCTATGTTTAATAAAACTTAAAAAACAAATACATAACAAAACCAAAACATATTAAAATTATATTCATTGGATAGCTTGTTCTAAGGAATAACATAATCATTTGAAATAAATTTTAAATGAATTCATTTGATCCCCCAAAAGCTAAATCAAAAGTGATTTTTTATCAGCATTTTGATAGGTGTAAAGGAGACGCATTTATAGGTATGGTTTAAAACTAGTGAGGTTCTATCCAAGGGGGTTTGATCTAAGGTGATTTGATCAAACCCTCTTCAATTGGAATCCTTAAAATGGAACTTTTAAGGCTTAAATCATTATATTTTCTAAAAATATGTGATTTCAGCTAAAATTCGTTCCTCTCAGGAATTGTAAACCAGTATTATGATGGCACCCTGAATAATCACTAAAAATAATTTTAAATAAAAAGAAAATGTTGAATAAAAAGAATCGTAGAGACTACTATTATAATACAAAATGATAGAAAAATAAGACTGAATATTGCAAAAGGAAACATATTGTAAACTTAGACAATATATTATTTATTTATATCAAGTATAGCTTATATAAAATATTTACAAACAAATTTTAAAATGCCAACAAAATATTTTTTCTTGCTACTATGCATGCTCTCTAGAGCTACTGTTATGCGTGTTGTCTCTAGAGCTTTCATTATGTATGCTCTCTCTAAAGCTATTGAGTGTATATGTGTGTTTTCTTGAGTTGCTACTTTATTCTTTTCAATAGATGATACCCTATTGCAATTGTGTTATATTTCTTTCTTTTTTTTTCTACCCTTTTAGGTTTCCACCTACTAATAATTAATTTTCTCCCAAAAATATTATTGTTAAGAAAATGACTCAAATTTGGGTGCCAAAAATTGAGCCTCCAAATATAAATGACGTTTGGTGGATGCTACAAGGTAGGATGTCTCCGAATTCAAGATATCTTAGAAAAGAATAAAGGACATGTAAAAATATTATTTTTCTAACTCAATGTTAGCTATTTCCAACACTCCCACTTGAGTCTCTTTCATGCTCATTGTATATTTGTAGAGCTAAATTATGTATTTCTAGATATGACATTTTGTAGCTTTTTGGAGTTTACTATGTGTGACTTGTAGAGCTAATTGTGAAGGCTTCAAAATTATTGCCATTATGTCTATGATCCCCTAGTTAATTATAAGGTATTCAAAAACTATATTTTGAGAGTGGCTTGGTGAAAATATCTATGAGCTACTATTCCCATTAACAAAACTAATCTTTGATTTCTCCATGTTTTAAGAGCTCCCTTATGAAATGCTAGTGGATCTCAGCATGCTTTGTTTATCCTTAAAAAACTAGGTTCTTTTTTTAGGGCTATTGATTGCACATTGCAAAAATATATGGTTGTATAGTCTTCTTGTTCCTTCAATTTTTCTATGATCCTCATAAGTCAAATAACCTAAGATGTCATTTGATTCACCATGATATACTCAACTTCTACTATAGTAAGACAAATCATAGGTTGTTTATTTGATAATGAAATAGATTCTAAGAAAAAAATTATGTATTTTTGTTGAAGGGATAAATACTTGAAATGTATTAATAATCTCTTTGTATTTGGGAAACACATTATAAGAATAAATGAATAAGACATTTCAATAAGAATTCCTATAATTTTGTTGTGTGGGTTTAAAATGACAATAAAAATATAAGAATCTATGAAAATGTAAGTAATATGCCACATCTATCAAATTATGTATTTTCTACCACTATTAGTTTACCAAAAAGTTCTCCAATCACTTCATTTGCTCATGCTTGTAAAAACTAACTCTCACTTCAAATAGTCTGGTCTTTGAAAATCCATAAATCTTAAGGTCCACCACTCAAAAGAGCATCAATTGACATCAAATAGGTTGATTATTAGGGTTTCACAATAAATAATTATGTTAGGATAGTATTTTGTAGCTCCACATGTCTCCCAAAGGTTTAGCTATTACTGATATACTTGCATGTTAGATAGTACATGTGTCTCCCGTAGGAGGAATGGAGATGATTATCTACATACATCGTCAACATTAAATTACTAAGTGTTTAAAAAAATAAATAATAGTACATATATTAGAAATTATGGAATAGTGGTAAAAATAATTAGATTAAAAGTGTTTCTCATATACATTCATTTAATTTTATAGAAATATTTTGATATGGATGGGATTTTGGAGAATTTATCTACCTAAGAGTAAAGATAGCCTTTGAAATGAATACTTATTCCCCTAACATCTAAATATTGGTAACCATGATTTTATCAAATATATGTATGCATGTATGTTTGTAGTATAATTTTTATTATATTACTAGTATTGGGTACAAAGATATTGAGTGGATTTTGTAATTATATTTCTCTCCATCATTTTGGACAAACCCATTCATAAATAAATAAATAATTAATTAATTAAAATAACTACTTTTCTATCTAGCCTGCAAGGCCACACTAAAACACTCATCATCCATAATTCATGTGGCATATTTTTTACTTTGAAGCATGTTATCAGTCTAAATCATAGTATTGGATATGGCTTTTCTATTTTATTTTATAACAAATCATATTTATTTACTTTATTTTCTATGGGGGATTGGGGCCCATTACCCATGCAAGAAACCATGGAGAGACAAGTGTGATTCTTTGTGAATAGGGTGGTGGTAGGCTACTAATGCGAAACCTACCATGAATTAAGAGCTATAAATTCTGTGGGGTGTAGCAAGGTCCCTTGTATATTTTGGTATAAGAGAAAACAAAGTTAAACATGGTGTGAAGCATTTCTAAGTCCACCCTTGAAAGACACTGATCAAGATGTGAAACACTTTGGTCACCAAACAGTTCATATTGCGAGCATGCAATTTCTGATATATGGAATTTAATAAAATTTGAGTTTACAATATGACATAAGACATATTAAATAGTGAAATTGAAGCTTTTAATTTGTAAATGTGAGAATTAAATTGATTGTGACATATTCACTTTCTTTAGTTGAACATGAAAATGCAAGCTAAACAAATAATATAAAAACTTTAGACCCAAGCTAAATTCATGCTCACAAATGTGAAAGCATTGTTTGACTAGATTCTAATAGACAACTTGTGTCTAAGCTTGAAATATAATGGATTTGGTAGCCCCAATAAACTATATTTTATCCCCACCATAGGACCAATTATGCAAGGCCAGTATTTACATTTAGACATCAAGGTATGAAAAATAGGATTAAGGATAATTTTCGATTTGCACTCGATCATGTATAAACAAAGAAACGACATACGGTTCATAGATAGAAGAAACAATCACCATGCAACCGGAAGAAAATAAGCTTCTTACATGGATAAGAAAAGGGAGTACGATCATCTAATCAGAACCACAAACTCTTATTGCTAAGATTTAAGAAACAATATGCTCGAATCCCTTTCTAACTCCAATTTATACCTGACTTTTCTTTGCCAGTTCTTAATAAAGTTTGTTTTCCTTTCAAATCTTTGTTTTGATTACATGTGAAACTGATTGCAGATCCCTATTGACGTGCAAGTGTGATAGTGATGACTACCGCCAGCCTGGTGCCGATCGAATAATATGTGATTACAGATAATTCACGTCCTAATTACATGCCACAGATCACCCACTCCAAAGTCCAACTGTAAAACATAGCAACTCTGCAAGGGGGAGAGCTAAAACGGATATTTTTAATGGCTACTGGTACGCGAAAGGGTTGAAAAATTCTAGTGATGTGGAGTTGTTATGATGGGGCCCTTGTGTTTAAATCTTATGATGGTGAAAGCATTGATAAATGGTCGGTAGTGGAGTAGTTGCCCGTGTAGAGAGCATCGATATGCTGTCAAAGAAATTAGGTAGACGAAATCATGATTATGCATTACTGTGATTTTATGTATTTGTCATGGACTGCTGTCACAAACGTATTTGTTGGAATGGAACTTTTTTTCTTTAGGAGAATTCTATAAAGGCCTGTGTTCAATAATTAAAAGCTTTAGAGATAATATCATTTAAGAAGATTGTCGGAAGCATCTTTTGTCATCTTAGTAAGTCGGTGAGAGTATATCTGAACTATGTAGATATGTATGTTCATTGGAAAAGCTTAAATATTTTGTGTGCTGTCGTTGATGTGCTGTCTATTAGCAAAGATTGTAACATTTCGAGTATGTTTCCTGAGTAAATCTTTGAGCGGTTGGTATATTGGCATAATTGATGTGGTTACTCCACGGGTAAAAATAAACTAAGAAACCTAATATACGGATAAGACTTTCAGTCAAAAAATCTTTGCAGTTCAATTTCAATAAAATATTAAATGATTATTTTTGTTCCATAATAGACATATAGCATTCAAGTCCATAATATTTGTGAATAAAAGGGGAGAGGGGTTCATAGTGGAGTGGGGTGCAATAGTTGGGATAGAAGTAGTTCTTAGTGGGCCCCTCAGTGGAGCACCTTAAGATCCAATTGCAAAACACTTTTTATCCATATTAAAGTACACAAACTGACAAATCATGTGATGCCACATCAACACACCAATAAAACATGACTTAGTGCACCACTATCGGTCTCACATTTTTTTGGGCCTTTTTGGATACCTCAACAAAAAGCATGTTGATGTGGCATCATATTTGATGATGTGGCCCTAAAACGAAATACAAAAGCACATGAATTGAGAGTGATTTGAAAATTCCACATAGAATTTTGAGAAACATGAAGTTAGGGTGCTCCACTATGGGCCCCTCTCCCCTAAGTTCATGTCAAGATATTGAAACTCAAAATGATAAAATAGAAACAACAAACTCTAAGGGAATCTAAAAATACCATGAATTTGTAAAATATTTGAAGAACTTAGGAATCTAACAAATTATTAATGATTTTAAAAATTGAATTATGTGTGTCTAAAATATATTTTGAATTTAAAAATCAAAATATATTTAGTTTGAATGAATCTAAAATGCACCCAAATAGTAGAGTTGAGTGATCGAGAAGATTACATTACTGGATTTACATCTCTATGTAGAATATGCTGGTTCTAATCGTTATGAACATAAAAAATTGTTGAGTCTATTTCACAAGCAATGGTGTATATCTGATTATTCACCCATTTTATGTCATTTAAGAAAAATCCATGATTACAAATTTGTATACATCTACCATATAAACTACACATATATCAAGAATATTAATTTATATTTACAAAATAATCTCTTTAAAAATTCATTCTTTCCTAAGATAGGATATTTATGGTTGCAATATTCATAAGCATGCTTATTTAAGATAAATCTTTTTGTTGCTATTGTTGAGGTTGTAATGGACCTCATATTTATGTAGAGCAGTAGCTTTGGAAACTAGGAAAAAATGTTGCTTGTTAGGAAAATCTTATAAGTAATCAACATGGAAAAGCCAGTAGTGAAATGAAAGAAAATGGGTTAGGATTCTTTCGTATGGTTTCTAGAACATAGAGCACTTCCACTTTCCAATTTCATTCAAGGATAACCCTAGAGATCTCAATGCAAAGGAGAAAGAAAGTTTGAAATAGGGTTGTCCTAGGGGCTGATTGTAAATTAATGGGGCATTCGCCACTAAGTTAGGGATTGGAAACACAAATGCAATGCAAGATGAAATGGTTAACCCTAATATGATGCAATGTTTCACTAAATGAAGTAGAAAAGTATGTAAAACAAAATAGAAAGCTATAGGATGGAATAAATGTACTTGAAAATCTGAAGATGACTGGAAGGAGCTCTGAAATGTTGGAAATTTTGACTTTAATGTTAACTAGGACTCATATGCCAAGCTGGGCGAATTTGTCCTAGATTTGGGTTTCTGTGCAGAAATAGGAATTTGGCAAATGGGTATCTAAAAATCTAAATTTTGACTTAAATTCGAACTCATATTCTAGGACTAAAGAATTAGTCAAATTAGGGTTTTCTGAAGCTTCAAGGACTGCTCTGTGCTTCCCAATTGATTTCTGGATTTGAAACCCAAATTTGATACTTGTAGAAGTTCTCCAAGTATCTCCAATGCAAGGTGACAACTTTGACAACTTTAAGTACTTTGAAAACTTTATCCAAACTTGCTCCTCAATGTGTTTTCAACCTAAACCTACAAATCACACACTAAAGAGAGGGGAAAATGTTGTTTTGTTAGTTTAAAGGGGTTTGCCTTGGTCAAACCCCATTTTGGTAATCAAACCCTAAAATGAAATGGAATAGGAATGGAGAATGATGAATGAAAAAATATGATGTTACAAGTCACCAAACCATAGCAATAAGGTGCTACAAACATGTATGAAGTGGCTCCAATGGGTGTAGATCTTGAATCTTGCTTGAATAGGGTAGATTTTGAATGAAATTTTAGCTTGAATCTTAAAACCCTACATCACAATTGTTAGCTCAAAAACAAACATGATGCATGAAGTCTTTGACACAATGCTTGCTACTTGAAGAATACTCTAAAATGCTTGATGATCTACTCTTGAATGCTCTTGTAAACAATTGAATGCCCTTGTGAACTCAAAGTTGCTATAAGGACACTCAATAAAATTGCTAGGTGTAAAATGAATGAAAGAAACTTGTATTTATAGTTAATTATGCAAGAATTCCTAAAATTACAGCACTATAGGGTATGTGTAGGATCATCATGGAAAAAAAAGGCCCTTAAGTGGCAAAAAATTTAGAAAAATCAAAGTCAGGCAACTTGATGTAAAAATTTGAATAAGTTATCTATATTATTTAAAAAATATGTATGAATAGAATCTGTAGCAAATTGAATGTAGTTTCTAAACTACTAGGTTTGTTTAAAACAAAAATCTATTTGGAAAAAAAATTAAATTTCAATGCAGTAGTGCTTAAATTTTAAGGAAAAAATAAGAAGTAGGTTTCTGTCTAACCACCCTAACCACGATAAAATAATAATTATTTTTTATAATATTTTAGATATAAGTAGAGGAGTCATGTCCCAATGTGATGCATATTTTTTCATAAATTTTTTCCAAGTAAAAAATTAATTATGAATTTTTTATTACAACTTTTAAAAAATATAAAAACTCGTATGTTTGACCACCTTAACCTGGTCAAAACTTCATGAAATTCAATTTTTATTTTTTAATCCTATAGTATGTGAAGCATAGAATATGATAGATGTTTTGGATTCAAAAAATGTGATACTGTTTCAAAGCTATAGATGTTTTTCAATCAGCCTATCAATCAAGACTTTAGTTGTAATTCGAATAGAAAATGAATAATAATTACTTGTGAAATTCAAAGTAACAAATAATTTATATTGGTGGAAAGCTGAGAATATCCTTTAAAAACCCTTTTAGTTTCATCAATTTTGGGTAAAAAAAAGTCGTTAGCCACATACCCATCATATTGCCACTTTTTGGCCCATCATGATCCTGCACATATCCTACAAGCCAACATCAGATCTAGGAGAATAAAAAATCACCAAAAATATGAATTAATTTTGATTTTGAGCCATATGAGACTTATTCGAGCCCAAGGTGGCTAATGAGTCCCATTAGGCATAATTTATGGGACCATTTTCAAAAGTTGTTAGAAAGGTGAAACCAAGTTCAGAACATAAAAACCTAGGTGGGTCTCATACACCCAAGGTGGTGACTAAGTCCCAAATCACTAAATCTAGGCCACACAACCCAAAAACACCTAAATTATGATTGGATGTTGATTTATATTAAGATTATCCTCGAAAATATACATCAAATGAGGCTTGTGGATGCTAAATAAGGCCAATTAAAGCATAAAGAAGCCCAATTATTAAATAAAACCCTAAAAAAGTGTGAAAGTATGTTACAACACTTTACAAAACTCCAAATAAGGCACACATAAGCTCATTTAGTTCACAAGGACCCAAGACCTAATGTGAATATCTTAGACACATTGCAACACTAAATCAAGGCCATGTTAGGGAGGGCCTTTTTCCATCATTACATCTAGCCCCTACTTTCGTGAGAGGAGGATCTTGCTTGCAACTCACACAAAAGTAGACCAATACAGATCAAGAGGGGTCCAAATGCACCAATGCTAGTAAGATAGGACAACCATGATCAAGAGGGTTGTGTAAGACCCTAGGACCAAGGTCCTATGGAAAACCAACATAGACACAAAAGAACACACATGAAAATGATATAAAGAGAAACAAAAAGCACAAGCATACAATGCCAAAGACATGTAGAGAAGAAAAAATAAAGGAAAGGGTGGATCAAGCTTCGATCATTTGTCCAACATGATGTGGATCGGATCTAGGCTATTTATCTAAAAAATGCACACACTCTGAGGAAACAAAACTCTAGGCTATTCACTAGGTGAGAAATCCAAGAAGGTGAGACACATACACATATGGTCGGTATGCGCTCACACACACATGAGTGGCTAAGGGAAATTCATGCCCTTTTTCGGCTTCCCCTCAAACCATACCAAAGTTATACCTCTTGATAAATTTTATAAGGCACCACACAAGAATGGACTTTGAGCTTTATGAGGCAAGAAAAGCTTCGTATGCTTATAACTCATGAACAAACAAGATGGCTTCACAGGCATGCAAGTTGTGTTATGCAAGATGGCCATATAACTGAAAATACAAATTATGCAATGATAAGGAACATTGAAAGGAGTCTTCCTTAATTTATGTGAGGTCTTTACTTAGAGAACAATGTGCCTAATGTATCCAAGAGAGGACCAATAAAAAAAAGAAGATTCAAAATTTAGGGGATACAGTGTGTTGCATCAAGCCACTAAGAGGATTATAATATGCTAAGATAGATCACACTTTTGAAGGATATCATACCTAATGTCATCCACAAAGTGAAAGATGCATAACATAAAGTAAAAAGACTACACCATGGACCGTGAAAAAGAAAAATGAAAAAGAATAATGACAATGTATGCCACTAGTTTAAAGAAATTGCTAAACACCATATTGTGAGCAATTACTTTAAAGTAGCAAATGATAAATGCAAACAATAAAAAAGAAATGAGAGCTAACTTGGAAAGCCCTATGCCAAGTCATATGTTTCCAAATGAACTTGTCATAAAAAGAAAATAGAGGGGCTGCCCCCAAAAAGGAAAACACCAAACACATAAGGGATCTATGGATTTGGGGTCAGTATGTGTAAGAGAGGGGGGACAAACCACACCAAGGCTCTAGGTCAGGGAGAGATGAGAGTGGAGGGATACCCTAACTTACCTCACTCTAAAAGGATAAGGATTGCAAATGAAGAACACTATGTAGTACTTCTATCAATCTTTAGACCCGAGTTTAAGTTTAGGCTAGGCGAGTTGGTTTTTGGAGTCGATACTATGTCTTAAAAAAATCTTTGTTCAAGGATGACAACATATTTTTGGGATGACACCATGATATGCTAGCATATCTCAGGTGTACTAGTGTCTATATAATCAGAAAATAGTAAAAACAGTAGAAACTACTGAAAAACCTACTAATGGCCTAGCTAGCTAATCTACATGGTAAAAATAGAATGAGAAAGTATAGGAAATAGATACTAAATTGATAGCAAGTAAATATGAACTAGCGTGACAAAGATGATCTCACAGAAGCACCAGTGCGCTAGCTAGCTCCACATGCACATCCTCCTACACAAAAGAAAGAGGGAAAATTGTTGGGGCTATGTAGGGGCTTGCCTTAGTCAAACCCCCATTTTGGTGTTTCCACCTCCACAAATAGCCAGAAAGCAATAGAGTAGAATATGCAATAAAGGAAAGAAAAGAGAGCAATACACACTACAAAACAATACAATGCTACTCAACCAAATCACAAAGGAGAGAAGTGAAGTGTTACCACCTCCACCCAAATCTCACTAGCCAATGGAAGGAGAAAGGAAGCTATGAACTTGGGAAAGTTACTACCGCCGCAATCATCATGAATGGAGGTCTCGCAAGACTCCAAGTTCACAATGTTTGTAATGGCTTCACACTTATGATATGGAGTTGATGGAGTGTTGAAATGTTGCTTGAGAGTGAAGTGAATGCTTAGAATGCTCAAGAGAATTGCTAGAGAGTCAAATGAAGTGATAATGGATGAATTTGAAGGAAGAATGAGGAAGAATCTACCATTTTAAGGTTGGTTGGTTGAAGAGGGATGTTACAAGTCACCCCTAATGAGGTGTGTAATGCCTTTTCCAACTCTAGACATAGGAATCCATTAGGGATGGCAGCACGCTGTGCAAACATCTGTGTGTTGCACATTCATCCCTGATAAATATTATCTCATCGACATAAAGGATAGATGCCAAGTGGATGGAAGGAAGTTGGATGATGTGGAATTTTTCCTTCAGATTTTATTTTCTAAGGTGAGGGTATGTGAAAGGGAAATTTGTGTAAGGGGTGCAAATTTTCTTCTATACATTTCTCCCCTAGTTTCGCGAGCATGAGTACTAATGAGTGCTTTGGTAAAGTAGATCAAAAATTTAGTAGGGTTGGAGATTTATACCTGAACTATCGAGGAAATAGACCATCATTTAGCAAACTAAAAAGAACAGGACATGAAAATGACTCCATAGGTACTCTCCCTGAGGAGTTTCGAACAAAAGACTCCATAGCCTTGTAGAACTATGAAGCTGCACAAAGTACATCAAAGATCCTTGGACCAATGATGGATAAATATTGCAAGATGAAAGCATCTCACAGGCTTGTAGAACTACAAGGAGGAAACCCCCAAGCTCTCTCACATGAAGGAACCCTCGATGTAACGGGACTCTGTAGAGTTGGAAAGCAGATTCACAGGCACACCTATGAAGCGACATGTTAATCTGCCAATGAAAGATGCTAGGAAACAAAGCAGCCACACAGGAAAACAAGCAGAGAGTCACACAAACCATCAAAAAGTTGGAAGGATTTCAAAGGGGTCCCTTAGGAACCCGATGTGAAGAGGGCTCCACTCAAGGGACATGCTTTTTGAAAGTGTTAAAGAGATGTTTTTTCTTGAAAATCAATTCATCATTAAGGAATCCTTTCAAAAGTTGTTCACTTCATCAAGGAATTGGAAAGGAAGAAAATTCCCCCTCACATGGGGAAGGTCGAGGCTTCTCCCATGGTAAAAAGTCTTCTCCCTCCTTCGAGGAAAGTTTTCAAGCTCTTTATTTATGAACCCATGATGAAGGAAATACATTTTGTTAGGAGTCCAAGTCGAGAATGCTATTTTTGAAAAAGTTTGCAAGTATTTTTGAGAAAATATTCATTGGAAATGAATGTGTTTTTTGAAAATCAAGATGTCATGAAAGAGACATTGTCACACATACAAGGGAAAACTCAAGAAAAGAAGAGAGAAAGATAGGAAAAGAGAAAAAGAAAAATCATGAACAAGAGACATAGGAGGATCTAGTTTCATAGGGTTAGATCTGCTCAGGCTTATATAAATAATAGGTAATAGTGGTGCAAGGTGAAAGGTCATCAATGCCCACCAGATCAAGAAGAATGCACGAAAAAAAATGTAACAAAAAAAAGGTCAACATAGAAGGGAAGCCTAAATGCCCCAAACACTTTGCATCATCCCCAATTTTCTGAAATCCGAACACAAATATGGAAGAATGATGATACAAATAGAAGAAGGTTCAAAACACAAAATCACTTCGATATCCATGCACCAACAAGGGTGAGAAGGGTCATCCAGGAACACAACACAAGCATGAGGGAACACATCACAACACACACACATCTAATCTAAAGATAAAGAAGGGGCCTCCCCCTAAGGAGAAGGACGATGAGCATGTAGTAATGGAATAGTAAGGGGAGGAGCTTTCGACCCTCCTGCAACAAGGGGCAAGGAAGAAGGCCTAGTAAGGTCTTCTTCACTAGACTCTTGTGGAGCTATGGTAAATAATTTTACAAAGATTTTTGACAAGGTCGGGACCTCATCCAAAGAGTTGAACATGCACTTCATAGGAGTGCCAAGTCGTACCTCAATAGATGAGGAGGATGGTGCTTAAGATTCACTGCTAGGCTCACCGAGTGACTCGGGAGCAGTGACAAACATAGGGGAAGTTGGAGCTTGTTCCATTACTAGGAAAAAACAAGCTAGCACAAGACCACCCTTTGGAGAAGGTGGGATCCTCTTATGCCCTCCATTACTAGAGGATCTAGCCTCTACCTTCAGCTTCATTAGGGGATGTGAACTCCCAACAAATGAGGCAAGAGGTGTGGAGGAGGAGGAGAAAACCACGATGGATATCACCAAGGTATTTGGCATATCCACAAGTTTAGGAAATGATTGGATTTCTGGAAGAGACATCAACAAGGGAAACTTAGTCAAGTGAGCGATAAACACCTACACCTTTTTAGGGTTAGGTGCCCTCACACTCACAACAAGAGCTAGAAGTGAGACTAAACTCAATTGAATGGAAGCATAGGAAAGGAGAGAAGAGGAAATAGTAGGAGACCTTGACATAGGGGCAATTGTTTCCTCTTCCTTCTTCTGTAAAGCAACCTACTTAGTTGCTAAATCCTTTTCCTAACACTTACGCTCATGCAAAAGACGGTTTTTGTGACTCTTTGAGCTAGAGGCCGAGAGCTGTGAAGGGAAAGAAGGATCCTACTCGGCCATAGGGGTGTCCACTATAGTTGTTTCCTGTGGAGGGATAGGATCTAGGATGGGAGAAGGAGGAGAAGGTTGAGAATGAATAGGGGGAACCAACTCTAATTCCTCGACAGCGGGCCTCTTCCCATTCACTACTTTAGGGGTAGGAGCGGTAGGAGGCCACGAAGGCTGAGACATAAAGGATTCCCTAAGGGGACCCTTTCTCTTATCATATGGGTAGGGCTAAGGTCTAGGAGGTTTAGTATGGAGGTCTGAAATCCTAATCTCAGGTCAGCACCAAGTAGGCACCATCAGACTCCTTAAGTAGAATCCAAGAGGAGACATCCAAAACTCTTCCTTAGAAAGAGGAATGGGAGAGACATCTTGAGAACAAGCTAACTTCTCTTTTCCTTTTCAGGAAGAGTGGGTGGCTTGCTACTGCACTACTGGAAGGGACAATTTTGGCTTTCCCTTGCCCTCCATCTTATACATCACATAGTTCTTGTAAAGTAGGTATGTTCTTAGGGGGAGCGAACCGGCCAGGGCGGGCCAAAAATGATCCAACAAGTAGCTCCCATGCGACACCAATGACTGGTATCTAGTGTCATGCACCATGTGCACAACACCTTCATGGGAGAATTTTAAACACTTATGAATGAAAAAGGTGATTCCATTCATGGAAGCTAGCCAAGGTATGCCTAGTTTAGCTTGAACAAATCCGACTATGGAATAATATCGAAGACTATGTCTACAACCCTAGGTCCAACTAGGATAGACAAAGTTATTGAGCCATATGAATTTAGACAAAGACCATTGTGTGTATGGATGGTAGACTTCATTTCCTTGTACTTATCCCTTTGCAATGAGTTCAACAAAAATGTTTGCTTTTTAATGACATTCACTCGACTCGCGAGGTCAACTATGACCCTCGTCACAATGTTGCCATTGAGGTGAGCGAGAATGCTGAGGGGAGAAGGCTTGTTGTTCAAAGGAATATCTTGTAAGGTGAATGTCAGGTCTGGTGAGCTGGTCGCAAGCTACATGGTAGGAGTAACCATGACCATGTTAACATACACCTCAGGTTGAGTGGTAGAATAAGAGAGATCGATTATTAATTTGGTAGAATGTGACAAAAATGGGTCTATGTATATCTACAACTCAGTATTTTCTTTCACCACCTATTTTTTTGCATTTTGTTTATTTCCATCAAGATGAATAGTATCATCCTTGATGTAGTGTTGTATCTCATGATGTAGGTGCATACAACGTTCGATATCATGTCTGCTAACTCGATGGTATTGACAGAAGGAATTTGAATTATACCAACTAGGATAAGGTTCCTTGAGAGGTTTAGGGTTATTCAAGGTTACAATTTTATCCTTCAACAATCTCTGTAAGATGGAAGAATAAGACTCTGCTAACTTTTTGAACTTTCTATTGCATCTGAGGTTGTTATCATTCATAGTGGCTACTACATTCGTGACAATCTTACCCTTTCTAGAGATTGATATAATGGATTTCCCTTCTGAATGGGAGAATTTTTTGATATTCTCGTAGCGCAGCACACAAATGCATGAAAGAAGGGTATTTCATAAGGGTGAAAATTTCCTACCTAGGTCTCTGCAAGTTCCCTATGAATACCTTTTGCACGTCAAAATCGGGTAGTAGGTATGATATCTGTGAGAAAAGCACTTGATATCATGTTATAAAATCAATTATCTTCTCATTATCCCCTTGTTTGCATTGGATGAGATCTGAAAAGGTCATCGTTGGTCTGATATTGGCTTGGAACTATAATAGAAACTGATTTACAAGTTGATCAAATGAGAAAATAGAGTTATCAAGTAAGGAACAATACCATTTGAGCACTATATCCTTAAGAGATCGAGGGAATAATTTTTACATCAACACATTGTGATGGAAGAAGTATGTACACATGGCATTAAAGGAAGACACATGCATTTGTGGGTCCCCTTTGCCGCCATACTTCTAGAATTTTGGAATGTCCATTCATTGTGGGAAGGGAGTGCTTAAGATTGATACTGATAATGGACTATGTTGGAAGAAGGGTTGAAAGATAGGTTGGGCAGAGGCTTGGGAGAGACTTTCCAACTGGCTTTACATCTTACCCATATTCTAAAGAAGAGAATTTAGAATAGGGTCTTGGGATGATAAAGGTCTAGTGGGACCTCCTCCAGAATCACCACCGAAGCCACCTTTGAAACCACCAACATGGCCATCGCCAGAACAACCATCAGATCCAACTCTAAAATCATGAATATGGACACTACTAGAACCATTTCCAGAGCCACTACCACTAGTAGAGCCTCCACTAGAACCACCTCTGCCAGTGCCGCCCCAACTATTGAAGCCACCACCACTACCAAAGTCCCCACCACTCAACCCACCAAAACCTCCACCACTAGAGGTGACAGGAGGGGTGAAACTAAAATGTAAGGGTATTCTATTTGCTTTGATAGTTTTAGATATTTAGAATGTAGAAGAGATGCTGATCGACGAGACTATGCCAGCCATATACATAGATGTGGTAGGGATCAAAATTCCAAACTATCTCTCATGTTCTTCGAGAGTTGCCCCTTATATAATGTTAGTGTTGTTTGGAAGGGATCACACTTCAATTAGACTAGAGAGACTAGCCAAGAGTTCTATGCCTATTCGTTCTTTCCCCACCATATACTTTATCTCACTAATAATCCGAGCGACTCTAGCCAACTTCTGGTTCTTTTCCAGGTGATTCTCCAAGTCACCTAGCCCTTTGCTAAGGGTAGAGATATATTCTAAAGGAATGTGAATGGATTCTTGCTCGTCTATTGATGATGGTGTAGGAGATGCAGGAGGAGTGGGGATTTGATTGGTCTCATAGAAGAAAACTACCTTGCCCCTCAACAACTACTCCTAGGTAGATAGATTAATAATAGATCTGACGAAAAGGCCTATAGAGAAACCAGTAGTGACCTTCATCTTCTCCATCAAAACGTGTCGCAAACTTATCCTAAGAATGTACCCAAAAGTTGTAGATTGGGTTGAAATGCTCATAAAACTTCACAACACTTAGGCTTACAATGATCACCAGGTGTGAGGGACAAGTCTCAACACAAAAAAATAGACAAACGTTCTTCATGTTCGACTCACCAAAAATGTAAGAGAGGCGGACCAACCACACCAAGCCTCTAGGTCATGGAGATTCAAGAGCGGAGGGCTGCTCTAACTTACCTCACTCTAAAAGGAAAAGGATCGAGAATAAAGAGCACTATGTAGTACTTTTATCACTCTTTAGACCCGATTTCAAGCTTAGGCTAGGTGAGCTAGTTTTTGGAGTCATTACTGTGTCTTAGACAACTCTCTATCTAAAATGAGAAAGTAGAAGAAATAGATACTAAAATGATAAAGCAAGTAAATAAGAACTAGGGTGGCGAAGATGATCTCATAGAAGTGCTAGTTTTCCAGCTCGCTCCATACATACGTTCTCCTACACACAAGAAAGAGGGAAAAATTTTGGGGTTGTATAGGGGTTTGCCTTAGTCAGACCCCCATTTTGGTGTTTCTACCTCCACAGACAACCATAAAGCAATAGAGTAGAATATGTGATAAAGGAAAGAAAAGAGAGCAATACACACTACAAAACAACACAATGCTACTCAACCAAATCACATAGGAGAGCAGTGAAGTGTTACCACCTCCACCCAAAAGCTCACTAGCCAATGGAAGGAGAAAGTAAGCTATGAATTTGGGAAAGTCACCACCGCTGCAAGCATGGTGAAGGGAGGTCTCGCAAGACTCCAAGCTCACAACTTCTTTAATGGCTTCACACTTGTGATGTGGAATTGATGGAGTGTTGAAATTATGCTTGAGAGTGAAGTGAATTCTTAGAATGCTTAAGAGAATTTCTAGAGATTCAAATGAAGTGAGAATGGATGAATTTGAAGGAAGAATGAGGAAGAATCTATCATTTTCAGGTCGATTGGTTGAAGAGGGATGCTACAGTTTGACCCCAATCAGGTGTGTAATGCCTTTGCCAACTCCAGACGTAGGAATATTTCAAGGAAAAAATCACACCACATAGATGTCCATGTGCCATGCATTCATCCTTGATAAATATTCTCTCACCAACATAAATGATAGATTCCAAGTGGATGGAAGGCAGTTGGGTGATGTGGAAATTTTCCTTCAGATTTGATTTTCTAAGGTGAGGGTATGTGGAAGGGGAATTTGCATAAGGGGTGCAAATGCACTCCTATAAAGTATGTTCTTGCTACAATATTTCTATAGATCTTGTAGTTGTCATCACTCCCCTAATACACATAGAAATGGAAGAATGACATAAAGAGAGTGACAATAAAGAAAAAACCTTTCAGGTCAACATGGAGGAGACCTAAATGTCTCGATGCCTTGTGTGATTCCCAAAATGAAAACACAAGACAGACACAAGACAAATGAAAATATAAAAGGTGAAGAGTAAAAGATTTGACATAGAGAAGAATGGAAGGTACAAATAGAGGAATGCCACAAAGAGAGAGAGATATACATCAAATAGAACATCACGTGGGATCATAATACACACATGCAATCACACTAAAAGAAAAATAAATAATCCAAAGAAACTAGTAAGGCAGATGCGAGTGAACCTAAAGTAGGTCTTCTACATCCCAATCATGTTCATTGTATTCCGAATGTGGATAACTAGCTAAAGGGACAATAGCAAGTGATGAACTAGGGCCATCACGAGGTTGAACACTCTTCTTAGGAGAATTTTTTTTTAAGCTTGTGGAAGAGGAAAATAATATGTTCAATTCATTATGCACCTCTTCATCAATTTTATTAATCTCGTCATCATCATCATCTAAATTAATTAGACAAGAGGTTGAATGATAATATCTAAAGAATAGTTATGCTCTTGTTGTGATTGTATTATAGGATCATTTTGTTTCTTGGCGGGGGTAGACTCATTATGCAGTGCTTCATTCAAGTTTGGATTTTGATTTTCTTTGTTTATTTCTTCATGTAATTTGTGAGAAAGGGCACGACATATACACCTACACTCTCTAGCACCTCTATTTCTTTTAGTTCAGTTTTCAAGTTGCATTTGTGTAGGAGCGAGTTGATCAACCATCAGTTTCTTTTCTTCCCCAAGGGGAGGAGTAGAAGGAACCATAGGAGGTTGTTCGAGCACTTTCTATTTGACTTTGTAAACTTGTTTTATTTTACAAGGCATGACGGGGTTATTTTTGTTATCTCTTGGTATTTTGTAGGAAGTAGGTGAAGTTTCTATCTTAGATTTGTCTTGGTTGTTTGGAACTTATTTAGGCTCAATCCTGGTTTTGTACAAGGTGATAGGCTCAGTCATAGGTTGAGGCATATTTTAGAAGGATAATTTATCTATTTTCTTAACCTTGAACTTTTGATAGGATTTGAAAAAGAAGTCTTCTCATAGTTTGATAGGTTCTATAGGCTCAGTCTAAAAGAAATCTAAGGAAAAGTTTCCAAGAGAGGACAACAAGTTAAAGCCACTATGATGGATGGTAAAAATTTCATTGTCGAAGGGAAACTCTAAGCATTTATAAGCAACCAACGAGACTGCATTCATTGAGGAAGATTTTCCAAGAGAGGACATATCAAGAGTAACAAATTGCAAGTTAGTGTATGCCTCACATCACATCAATCCACTAAGAGAAAGTCATGCACTAATAAATATCACACTCGTCGAGGACATCAAACCCAATGAAACCACCAAGAAAAGGATGCATCACAAGAAGAAAGAAACTTGCACCATGAAACATGCAAATTTTTGAAAGATATCATCGATGTATTCCCCCACTTTAAAGTAGTCTCTAACACCATTATTGTGAGCAATTGCTTTAATGTGGCCAATGTAGAATCCTAAGACATGGATATTTCCTTAGAAAACCCTATGCCAAAGCATATGTTTCTAAAATAATGCTATACCATGAAAAAGGGAGGCATTGCCCCTAATGATCATAAGGGATATATGGAATTGGGGTCAGTATGTCTTGGCTACAATGTTGTCATAAAGCGTAGAAATGTCATCATTCTCCAAATACTCATAGAACTACAAGAAAAACACATAGAGAGCCGAAACAAAGAAAAATACTTTTGTATCGACATGGAAAAGACCTAAATGTCTCGACACCTTGTGTCATCCCCAAAAGGAAAAACATAAGACAAGTGAAGAAGGATAAAATGTTTATGACTTATAGAAGGATATAAATACATTAAGAGTAATTCACAAACAAAGAGAGAGACATCAAATGAAACAACATGAGGGGATCACATTATGCACATGCAATCACATAAAGAAACATGAAAATAAATAATGCAAAAGACTAGTAAGGCACATGTGAGTCAACCTATAGCAAGTCGTCTGCATCCCAATCTTGGTCGATAGATATGGAAGGTGAACAAATAACCAAAGGGACAACATCAAGTTTTGAACTAGGACACATAACAAGTTTAGCACTCTTCTTAGGAGAATTTTCATTTAAGCTCATGAAAGATGAAAACAACGAATTTAAATCATTATGCACTTTCTCATCAATCTTTGCAATATCAATGCCATCATCTAAGTTAATCACAATAGGAGGTCAAATGGTAATGTCTCTAGAAGGTTCTTTTTTACATTGTGGTGATGGTATGGGATCATCATGCATTACTTCAGAAAAATTTTGATTTTTGTTTTCTATGTTGCTCTTTTCCTCTTGATTTTGTAAGATACGAGTAATAGCATGACGTCTACACCTACACTCTCTAGCATTTTTATTTTGTTTCAATCTATTGTCAATTTGGGTTTGTGTAGGAGCTAGTTTTTTGATCATAAGTTTCTTCTCTTACCTTAGGGGATGAATAGAAGGAGCCATAGGAGGTTGGTCACCAAGTTTATCTTTAGCATTGTAGACCTATTTGGCTTTAGGAGGCATAATGGTATTATTTTGGTTGTCTTATGGTCTCTTGTATGAAATGGTAGGATGATTTGTAACAGGTTTCTCTTGGATATTTGGAAGGTATTTTGGCTAAATCATAGTTTTGTCAAGGATAGGTGGTTCAATCATAGATTGCAGCATGTTTCCAAGGGATAATTATTCTATGTGTTTTACCTTAAACTTTTGATATGATTTGAAAAAGTAGTCCTCATGAGATCTAATAGATTCAATAGACTTAGGCCAAAAGAAATCAAT